>JAAGAY010145994.1:0-66071 GCA_011801015.1 Ardeotis arabs
CCCTAAGCTCCACCACAAGGCTGAGCAGCTCGTCTAGCTGCTCACACCGCACGCAAGTCACATCCTTCCCATCCTCCCCTGGCAGCAGCAGTCTGAGGCACTCCCGGCAGCCAGAAACCTGAACTGCCACATTATGGAGCAGACCCTCTGTCTGGGTTGCCACAGTTCTTCACAAGCCAGCTCAGGTTCTGCTAGCCGAGCGGTTGTGATGGTACAAAACTCAGCACAGGATGCAATACCCAGCTACACAGGGTCAGGCTGTTTCTGCACTAGCAAAAACCCCCAAGCTACTGTTTTTGCAGCAAGCTAAGCATTTCTGCACAAGCAACAGTCACAGTAGGGTCTGCAATGTAGGTATACTCCAGGAAACTGTACCTGCAAAGATTTTTCCTCAGAGAAAAAAGGCAATTATTTCCCTAAACCAAAATGGATCCCTGAGGATCTGTGCAAAGGTCAAGAAGTTTTCTCTGCTTCAATGCCATCCGCAGCACATCATCATCAATACGGAGCAAGCTGTTGTCAACCGCCACAGTTTCAGAAGGGTTTGCGTGTCACAGAAATAGAGTTTGTAAAACCATTCTAAAAACAGGTTCATGAGTGACCCTGCAAAATTTCTGCAGACTTGGGAAGGGATGATGTTGTGGAGACCAACTGTTCCACTTCGCTGCTGTGAGAACTCACACTGGCAATACCCTCAAAAAGGAGACAGGCTGGAGGTGACAACAGAAGCGTTTGACCTCAAGAGCGGACACTCAACCTCCTTTACATGGGAGATTTTTGATAAGTTCTGCTAGGAGGTGCAGAAGGACAAGAGAGGCTTTACTGACTGACCAGAAAGAATAAGTCTATGTAATTAAACACTTCCTCTGGAGGACATAACCACTGGTGACACCTTAGAAAAAATACTTTTTTATACCAAAGGCAATGACTATACAGTGTAAAAAAACCCCTCCACTTACACTCTATGTAGAGATTGTTCTTTGTGTTGCTGGAGCCAGATACTTCATAGAGTTGCCACCACATAAAAATCATTCCAAAGCTTTTTGTACATTCAAAATGCATATAATAAAACTGAAAAAGATCGTCTCAATGCAGCACAATACATGAGTAACTGCAAAGAAACAATTGTGTGTTTTCCTGCCTCCTGGGTAGTTAACATTGCTTTTAATTTCATCTCTGTCTTTTCACATTATCATCTGCAGAAGCTCATGGCCCAGAGTTTGCCCTGGTAATAGCTGACTGTTCTCTTTGATATCATCACTCCTTGCTCTTTATGGACAGGCCAATATTCATTGTGATTAGCAAGGGACAGCCCTGTCTATCCAGATTAGTCACGAATACTTAGCACTTCACTCCACGCATCACCACTAATTGCCGTAAAAGAAAATGTCTGCATTTCTATTTTAAACAAAAAAAAAAAGACTATAATTTTCTCTCTCCAGGGAAGACAACAATGCTTCACTTGTATTCACCACAGTCGGTGGGAATGCGTTTCCATCAGTAATTCTAGGAAATAATACCTTATTGAGCAGCTTTTTTAATTCTTTGTCTAAGATTTAATGTTCTATGAACTTGTACTAAAATATTGCTTTCTTAAAAAGAAAAAATCTCAGAAAGGTTTTATCAGGTAACTCATACTTATTCCAATCCTTAAGCTGGCTGACAATTTTTAAAAATAAGTTGCATTTTAGGGTTTTGTTTTGTTGATTTTTTTGTTTGGTTGGATCTTAACTGGTCTGGTATTTAAATGAGTCCATAGTAATCTTCCTGGTTTTCTTTTCTGATGGTGACTAACGTGCTTAAGAGAAAACATGGCCTATTTATACTAAGTAAAATAATACTGAACTGATACTAACCGTGTTTTAAAAGATTCTTTTATAAATATGACATTTTACATCTTCATGCATTAAAATAAAAAATTACACAATGTGTAATCATTGCATAGATCACATACACACCATTTGGCCATATGATAATTATTTTGTGTCGGAGAATGCTTTTTTCTGTCAGATTTTTTTCCTGCAATGAAAGAAGATTTGTGTAAGATTGATTTCTAAAATTTTATCTGCCAGAAAAGTGCTCTTCCACCAAGAGCTCTTCTGTTTCTATAGGAAAGCACTAAAAAAGACATTGCTGAAATGAAGGAAACATAAATGGATCAAAGTATGGCAGGTGAACAAATTTTTTTAAAAAGTCATTGTAGAACTCTCAAGGATCTTACAGACGCTAGTTTTGACACAGGAGGCAAAGAAATTGAAAGTTTCATATTAGTTTCATGCACACGTCTTTCTGCTACCCCTCTCCTTTGCCACAGAGGCCAAATACCACGACAATGCCAGCTCAAACCAGAAACTCCAGTTCAGGCTAAAGCTCTCTTTTGAGGTTCATTTTGGCATGAAAATGAATTCTAATCACAGAGCTGACGTATCCAATAAATCCTTTCAGTCATCAATGGCTCTCTGTACATCAGTAAATAGTACAGTCCAGAAAAATCAAGTCTGAAAAGAACATCAATAAGTAGTCAGGAACACTAGTTTCATTTTGCTTTGGTTCAGTTTTTGGGTTTGTTTGGGATTTTTTTGGTTTGGGTTTGGTTGGTTGGTTGTTTTTTTTCTCCTCCAGACTAGCTCTAACCTGGTCCCACAAACTGAATGCCGGTTAGCTGTCGGGGCATGCTAGGTGCACTCCTGGACTGCATCTTCCAGTTTAGGTTCATCCAAAAGGAAACCAGTTCTCGCAGTCTGAGATGGCTCCATGACACAAACCAAAGCAGAGCGAGAGGGGACAACTGAGGGATTCCGTTCACTAATGAGTTCCTTATCAAACCTAAAGCACTTACATAGGTGCACTCAGAATGACTTTAAAAAATGAGCATTTTGTTTCCTTGAAAGTAGATTTATGCACAAAGTAATTCAAGTTAAGAAAGTTTTTGCATTGGATACGAACATCAGTTACTATGTGAATGAGGAGTTAGTGTTAGGAATTAGTGACTTTCTGCCACGACTTCTTTTAGCTTAGCTTTTTGTTGAACATCTGGCAGACACAGCAGAGAAGGGACACTTCTGAAAATGTCCTCAGTCAATCAATGCATGAACACCTGAAGAGAACATCTAAGGAGGATTTGTGTGTTCTATTTAAAGTTTTGACCTGGAGCTGTCACTGTTTAACATTCACCATAAAACATTTTGATTACTATTGTCAGACTCCACATGGAAGATACAAAGTAGAATATTCAAGATCTTTCTGCTGCTCTTCTGCAAATCTGGTAATGAAATCAATCTGCTAACTAACAAAGTACTAATTCATTTCCGTACAGCAATTAACGCGCCGTCACTCTAGCACCTATATAATACGTGAGTTTTCTTGTATTGTAACTTCGCTCCATGTTTTTCTAGGAGACACACTGTGAACATTATTCCACATTCCAAAGCCTTCATGGCCATATCTACACATACACTACCGTTATTGATAATACACATTGCCTATGATAACAATTATAAAGCAGCTGGAAAAACTTACCAGAAATTCAAGGTATTGAGGTTTTTGCAACTGCTTCCATATTGATTACGATAACATTTTTCTGTATTCTCTTTCAGAAGTCTTTATTGTTTAAACAAGAACTCATGCTAAAATACTAGCTGTTCTATAAAGCTCATCTGAATTACACACCTTCTCAGACACATGCTGAACCTTAAATCTGTGCATAGCTACTACTAACTGTTACAGAACAGATAAGTCCGCATACGCAGACCAGTATGAAGAATAAGGGCCACAGATTTATTAAGTGAAAGATGCTATTTTTGTAATTGATATCAGTGCCTGTAGGCTCGTTAAAAACTTATTTTTCCTATAAAATCTTTCAGCTTTCTAATCTCGGGGATTCTTAAATGACTAAACCTGAGTTAAAGACATCAAATTTAAAATAGGTTATATGTCTGTCAATCTAAAACATCTTCTGTTCACCTGGAAAGTCTTAATTAAGGACAAATATCTTTTTTTTTTTTTGTGACTATGATGTAAATTCTATTTTAAGACGTTTTAATTGTGAAGGTTCTGATCATCAGCATGCCACACTGAAAATTCAGGACTAAGAATACCCAAAAATAAAATTCAGTAAATAGAGATCTACAATGTCACTTCTGCATTGTTAACTGTAAGCTCAGGCTGTGATTCTTGCAGGAGAGTGTGCTGGAGTAAATGTGAGATGCATGCATACTCCTACTCATCTGTCACCAACCATCAGGGTCTAGGAAAAAATAACAGGTGCAATCTTCAAACGGTTGTTGACAATGACACTGTTAGCAGGGCTTGGATCCACTAATGAACACAGACAGAAGCCCAAACAAAGGTGTCCCATTAACAGTTCAGGTGATTTTTACTCCTATTTTTCCTCCATTTATGGATGAAGGAAGTTCAGTAAGAATCAGTGGATAGCCAGAACTGCTACTGTATTATTTTCTCTCCGTTCCATCTGCAGAAATTAAGCTGTGCCTTAACTGCTGATTACACAGGCAATCAAATGCCCAGTGCACCTGTGCCGAGACTATTCCTAGCTCTAAAGCACAATTACTTTTAAGCTAACATTTCAGAAACCAGTCTACTTAAAACAAACTGTTTCCTCTGTGGTCTTTTCACTAGCCAGGGTGCAGCTCTGGTGGGTTTGGAGCTGTAGGGTCAGCAGCAGAGGCAGAGAGACCTCTTGGCTGGGAACAGCCAAGGGAATGCTCAGTATGATAAACTCTTTTCCCTTCTCTCCTCACCGTGCCTTTTATTTCTGCATCTGAGGAGAGAAGGTCATCTCCTTCCTGTTGCTCGCACACACAACACAGATTTATTATGTTCAAGACCTCCGAGCAGGGAGTACAACTCTCTGTTTGTCTCACCAGCTGACTCTCATGCTGGGAGGCACTGCTCTTTCTGACAGCTCTGGAATCTAAAGGTGATTTTTTTTTTTTTTTTTCTTCTTCTTCTTTCCTCATGTAATAAGATTGGCAAAGTGCCATCTGGCATCCAGAGGTCTGATCTGGGATTTAGATTCCAATTCCTACACAGTGGGGAGAGTTCCAGTAATGCTGGTAGGTTAGAAAGAGTCAAACAGAAATCCTTGTAAGTCAATAAATTGCCTGGTCACAGCCTGAAGTAGGAAGGAGTACATCCTGTGCAGCTAGCAATCCTGTCTGTCTCTGTCCTCCTGATTTTGGGGCTTCTAGGAAGGCCCTTTGGTAGACCTGCAGATGGGAGTCTGGCCTTTGCAGTTACACAAACTTCCTAATAAATCAAGAAACATTAGAACATCTCTGGTGTAATCATACCAGCTTATTTCGAGTGTGCATTCAGGTTCAATACAAAGGTATAAATGAAGTTACAGCCTCCCTGTGTAACTCATTACCTCTACCACAGTATGCACCAATACAAGGAAAAGCTGCCACTGACATAAAAAAATCTCTTTGTATTTGTATAGTTTGCTAAAGTGTCCTAGAAGTGAAAATAGATTGTTTCCATATGTATTTTGAGATCTTTCACATAAGTGGAGTTATTTTAAATTAAATTTAAATAACTACATAAAAATAATCTTCACAATTTACTCCAGTTTCTCTTAGAGACATTTCATTACTCATCCTCAGTGCCAAAGAAATGTTATCTGCTCCGTTACAAAATCCCAAGGGAGACATCACAGTCTAGTTTTGCACAAGGAAAACTAGACAAGGTCACACACACAGAGGGAAGGGCTGGAAGGAGTGAAATAAATGGCTATGAGAGACGCTAAGTAACTAAGAGAAGAAAATATCGACTCTTACCTATGCCGTGATTTTTGCAGTGTTGGCATATGTCACTTATCTTGCTGTAAAAGATGAAATATAAATCTTCTTAATAATGAAGACAGTTTAAAATTCACTGAGAGTGAGGCACTGTACAGCAATTTGCACTGCTCACAACAGTTTTAAGTATCTTCCTCCAGGTTAGGCTTTCATAACGCACCGCAAATTCATACTCACTCAGAAGCGAACGTGTGACTTGGTTCAAGTCTGATTTTAGTGAATTCATTTCTGAGACAAATGACCCAATTGAGTATAGTGGCTCTGTGAAGTTGCCTAGAGTAAAACATACGAGTAAGTCAGTGACTGCACGATTGAGGCCTGAGACATTAAGAAACATGCTGCCACTACCCAGTAATAGCATCATTAATGCAGCCATTTATTGGTTTATTTTTACTTAGAACAGGATAAAATGCATTGCCCTTCTGAGACCATGAGAAATCAATACATTTTCAGCTTTTAATAATATGATCTCAACCAGCTGATACAGTCTGCAGTGAAATCTGCTGTGGGTATATGACGCCATTCATTCTCTCCACAATACTCTTTGCATTTTAACAGACACAAAGACACCAGTAAGCAATAATTAAACCTATGCTACACTGCCTAAAATGAAAATTATGTACATTAAGAAGCCTAAAAAGTTCTTTTAACATCTTCATTGTTTTCATAATAAAGAAAACAAATTGTCACCAAAATGTACATGTTGTACAATCGCCAACTCACAACAGCACCAAATTTCATATTAGCAGGGTGCCATTGACTACACTTGGGTTGTAAAAATGCCCAGTATCATGTATACATAGATGCATGTTGAATCAAACGCCACCACATACCTACTGGACCTGTTGACACCCTATTTTGAGAAGATCCACTGTTACATATTAATGTTTTTACATGTCTTTTTTCCCTGAATATACGTATATTGCAAATAAGGAATGGTAGGACTTAGGACCTCGATTATGACATTAAGACTTACGTTCCCTGATCAGAACAGTGAGAACAAGTAGTACCTTGGGAAAGAAACTTCATTATAGATCTTCACATTGAAAGAAGCACCACTGACTCAGCAGGAGGAGCTCTTGCAGAAGTATTATGCCTACAAGAGGGAGGGCAGCACTCCTTAAAGAAAGAAAGGGATAAGTAAGGTCAGGGCACATCACCATTCCTGGCCACCAATGTCAAAAGCTTTAAAAATTAATTCACATGTATTTTTATTAGAAAGTCTCATTATTTCAGTCATTATTTCACTGAGTACAATGTAACAGCCTTGCCCATGCTATAAGCTTAGTACCCACTGTTGGCAGTGTTTTATCTTTCTCACACCTTTATATTTGACTTATGGCATAAGAAAACATCTCTTTCCTTACATCAAGTTTGTTCTTCCTTTCAGTCACACCAGATCAAGTTTTATGTGCTGTACCTATACCACTATTTTTAGGACTCTCATAGTATTTCAAGAGTCAAAGAGAATTAAGAAACTCTTTAGGATTCTCCCCTGTTGAAGTTGTCTGAAAACTCGTAAATTTTTAACATATGGATTCAATTTCCCTTTGTGTCTTACAGTTAAGACCTGAAACTCCACAAAATGTCATCTGGCAAGTTCATTTTGGCCACTGTAACAAATTATAAAGGACCACCCCTACCCTTTGCATCTTCGGTCTCTCTATAAATCATTCTAACTTGAGCATAACTCAATTTTCCTTTGTATGCTCCTCCACAGAGTAATTAGTAGAGTGAAACTTGCCATTGAATTTTCAGTCACACTTTTACAACACCATATTAAAACCACTTTTGCCAATAACTTTGACAGTGGTTCTTTAGGCATCTACATCTCCCATTCGCGCCCTAAATGCAATGAGGTTGCTGGTACACTGCCATATATACAACATATATGTACTACTATTATTTCCCCCCCGCCCCCAGACAAATTAGGAATACTTCACATCACCAGTTTGCAACTGAACATCACTCAATCAACCAGCTTCAGCAGACACGTGCAGCATGTCATCTTCTGGGAACTCTAAACCTTGGTGCCAATGAGTCACAAAGAGGGGATTTGCAGCTGACATGAATAGTGAACGACAGGCAATGAAATATTTGCAAATATGAACCTTAACAGGGATGCTGGAGTAGAGAAAAAGAAAATACAGCCATCTGATGCATCTCGTTTGCTAGTTAGAGAGGGGTTTGTAAAGATAGTTCCTTTTTTCCACCTGCCTTTGCAACTTGACAGTAACAGTGGTTCTCCAGTGTGGTATTGAATTAGGAGGCATTTTGTTTGTATTGTTAGAGCCTTAATTGAAACAGTCAGAGAGAAATGTTTTATTACAGAGAAAGAAAGGACTTTTTTAATAAGGCTCTACGGAAACTCAGTTTTAATGATGCTTAACACAAAGTTTTAAACCACAGTACAGCTACACGCTATTTCTTGTTAAACATTGGTTATTTAACAGCAGGCTGGCACCAGATTGCCTGCTGCGGAGAGTTAGGGCTGGCTGGTCCAAGTCCTGACAGTCTCAACATTGATGAAAGACAGCGTCAGTTTTAATTCTTACAGTATTTCACTCTTTGACACTTTCTTTCTCAGACTACTATTCATAACAGATGTTCTTCACATGGTAGTAAGTGTAAACACAAATATAATCAACTGTGTGTGTCCTGACATCACTGGGAACACCAAGTATGAGAGCAGGATTATAAAAAGTAGGTACGTCTCTTCTTTGTAGGGTTTAACACTCAGAGCTTTTGATATGGATATGAAAATACGGATATAAGACTCCAGCCATTAAAATCTAAATATTGATTAGGCAAGCTTTTGAAAAAACCTATCAAAGTATGAATTTTCAATTAAATTGTTTAGCCACAGTCCAGTTATATTTCAAATCAGGTCACAATCTTTACTTTTCAAGAATTTTTTTATTTTTTTTGCCTCTGTTCTCCTACTTCAGAAATTTTCACATTTTTATACAGGATAATTCAGAGGGTTGGATTTTTTGTTGCTGTTTTTTGGGGTTTTTTTCCTTAAAAAAGGACACTGCAGATGTTTTCTCAGAAAAAGAAAAGTTAGAAATTTTATCTGTAGATTATTAGAATAGAAACAAAATTAAATGTTATCCATTACAAAATTACAGAGCATTAAAACTTGAATCTTTCCCCTTCAAAGGCAGAGCTGCAGCAAGCAAATTTTAAAGCAAGCAGTTTTTAAAAATCAAAACTGTCTCATTGCCAAAATATACTTTTTTGTCTAGGATGTGACAACTTGTATCTATACGGGCAACTTGTGACATACAGACAAAGAGTAATTGCATGTCATGGACTGAAAAGCTGAACTACAGATACTCGTAAAAACAAGAGTGACAAAACGCACACAGAGCATTTGTGTTAGTTCTGATTTTTTCCCCATAGCCTGTTTCTAAAAGGCAGGTATACCCTAAAGAAAATGGAAAAAAAAAAAAAAATCAGAAATGTTGATAAGGTGACTCAATCAATCATGGGACATATTAGCAGTCGTAAATAAGGTTGTCTAACCAGAACGTTAACCTTCAGGAAGGAGGTAGAAGTAATGAAATAATCTAAACCCCACAAACACATCAGTTAGTATGCAAATCTAATAACCAGTTACTTCATTATTGATGCTGACATTCCTTTTGTTGCTCCAAGAGGGGAATTTGCATTTTGTGGTGGAAGGACTATCTACAGGCAGTATATGAAATTAAGTCAAACATTTTAAAAAATTCTAGCATTGTCAAAGCCTTACGTAATGAACAAATCACAGCATAGAGTAACGAAAGTAAACATCTCAGCTTAAATAACCAAGGTCATAGAAAGTACTTTTTGCTGTGGTCTCTAGTGAGTAGGGAAAAAAAAAAAGTTCAATAACCCACTGAAAACAAAAATTCTTTCCACATGAGTAAAAAAACACACACACAAAAAAGAAAACACCAAGGAAAAATAATACCCAAAGCTCTTAAGTATTTCAAGCCTACAATATTTGTAATTCTATGTACAAAAGACACAAAAGCAATCTCAATCTAGAAGTACACTAGACCACGTAGCATAGTATCCGGCAAAACCAGTGTTGCTCATCACTTGTGTATATCTCCAAGTATTCAGCAGTGAAAGACCACAGCTGTCCGGATGGATGGGGCACCTGTTTGTAGATGTACACCCAAATGGAAAGAGGTCTTACTGAAAAGCCAGCTGAAAAACTGACTTGAAGTGCATTAAGTACCTGACAACACGGAGAAAACAGAGAGCAATAGAATTAGGATGAGGATCAAAACTTGCACTTCCACCTTCTAGGCATTCTTAAGTCAAACATTTACATTTCCAGGCAATGACTTCACACGCAAGACCTATCCTTTTCAAGCATTACTGTATTCATGCTTGCATAAATACATATGCACAGACCCGAGATAAGAATACTCATAGCCCATTACTCCATTCTTTCAAAATATCTGTTTTTTCTAGTCTTCACATCTATTAACACTTGGAATAGTTACATCTTAAATTATCCTAGCAATGGATTCTCTACAGCTTTTCTGGGGCCGCCACTCCACATCCTAAATTTTAGTTTTCATCAATTTTTCTTCTCCTCCTTTTATTGCTATTCATCATCTTTCTTTCTGTAAGTTCATTTTCTATAGTTAATTTAACCTTTTTATTTTCATTTTGTTACTCTGAACTGCATTTTAAATTTCTTCTCTATACAAGCGTTTCAGATGGTTATCATATCCTTTCAGTTACTATTTCCCTGACTACGTCTCTTTTTTTGGCTGTTGTCCCTCACTGCCTCCAAAACCAAATACATAATCTTCCGTGAAATTTTGCCTGCATGAAAAAGGCACAATCACGCCATTTAATCTTTTCGCACTAATTGGTCCCTTCAATCTCCAATCTCTTTGGTAGCTTTTTTTTCCTGAATTCTTTTCCAGCATATTCACATTTTTGTTGTGCCAGCTCCAACAGTGCTAGCATACGTAGGCTAATGCACCAGTGTTTACAAATTGAAAAACGTACATGCAAATGTTGGGTACAAAATAGAATTAATTTGGAACAGATTTTAGACAAAGTCACATGCCACTGCAAGTCCTTTGGAGAACACCTAAATGTCCTGGAATTAAACTTTACCCTAGCAAACAGCTGGAAGTGAGTATGGGGTAACATATACCTAATCTTGATCAACAGAGGCAGTAGAAGAACAATGCCTGTTTATATCATACAAAGATCCAATCTGAATGTTTCCAAAATGTTACACTAGATAGATATTAATATAATTTAAGGCACTGTTTCAGATCTAGAACCCATAGTATTTAGATTTGTAAATCAGACAATTAATACATGCGCTGCAAGATGATCTTGTACCAACATACATTGGATTTGAAGCAGGCTGAAGGATTTCAATTTGAAGGGTTAAAACAGCTTACGCTGTTCAGGTAGGGAAAGAGGGAATAGCCTTCTTGAGAATCAGTTTGACCTATCTGCTGAACCTAGTACAAAATATACTTGGAAAATGTAGCTTAAAATACAGCTGACTGATAAGCATAAACCCATCCAGAGAGGACAGTCAGTGGCATCTCTGTAATCTGTTACTTAAGTGTTTTCATTTTGGATATTAAAAAAAAAAAAAAAAAAAATTATTCCAGCTTTGTGTTTGCCACCTGAAATCTGGAGCCTAAAACAATCTTCTGCTCTTCCCAGACAGTCTTCATTTCTGCATGTCTGACCTTCTCACCCTGGAAAATTAATTCTGCTAGTCATACCAACCTTTTTACCACACATATGCTCCACCTTAACCTTGTAGCACCCCCAGGTAATTTTCCATGCTGATTTGTTCCAGTCTGACATCTGTGTGCAGGGATTTAGGTTAACCTTTTATGCTTCCATAACAGATGCTTCATATGCTCCAGTCAGGGATTTTGTTAATTGCTTCTCCAATGGTGAGGACATCTCAGCTGCAAGGGATTAAGAAAGAATCAGGAAATCAACAACAGGTAAATTAGAAGTGGATCAGACACTTCCCCATTGGAAAAAATGTAAATGATAAAATCTAAGTTTGATCCTCACGTTCATGCACGCTTTCAAAATAGGATTTGTCAATTGCAGATGCAAAGCAGCCCCAATTTCATATTAGTCACTTTGTCTAATTTATATTCTGAAACATTAAAGCTGCATAAATGACCTGCCAAGTATTGATGTAAGCTTATTGACAAAACAGAATGCTTCACAGTAAGGGCATCATCTCACAAGGCTCCACACAGTGACTCTGTAATTACTGTTTCAGCCTCTGCATATCAGATCTCTAATACACTGGGCATGATTCACCAAAAATAAAAAAGAATTAGCTGATGTAAGTAGGAATAAATTATCTGAAACCAATAATCTTTGAGAACTCACAAAACCAGAATTATTCTAAAATGATCAGTTACACTTCTTTCACAAAGGTTTAGAAATAATGGATAAACTCAGCAATTTCTTTAAAAATTCATTAAATCCTTATCCAGCAGCACACAGATCCTACCACATCCTCTAGGAAGCTAGGGCAATACAAAAAAATAACCTGAAAAAAGAAGCACATGAGAACAGATTTCTTTCTCATCCATGTAAAAATGAATACATTTTTGTATTGTACAAAACATGCATACTTAAAGCCAGGAGAAAACCAGAAGATCTCACCAAAGCTTTGAATTTGGGCTGGATAGGGAGGCAGAACTGTCCGTTATTTCACAGGGAGGGGGAAGGGAGAGAAAACAGTAACAGAAATGGATACCAGGTCCAGCTAGAGCTGCATACCTCAAGTCCATAAATGATATCTGTATTTAGTTTCTTCTTCTCTTGATTTTCACAGTCAGCTTGTACGTTCATTCTAGATTTCCACTTGGTTTCCACTGTCCTTGCCAGTCTAACTCTTGCTTAGCAGTTTGCATGTTTCTTTTATCGGGAATATTTTCATTATGCTATTCCTTGATAAGAAAAATCAAATTGAAAACAAAATAAATCAAAATCCTAGCTGTTTTTAATCATCTGTGAAATGTAAACAAGTTTATGTCACCTTTTAGGAGCGGATATCACCCTTATCTCTTCTGGAGAAAACAGCTCTAACAGCTGGGTTGCCAACAATCCATGTTTACCTGGGTTTGGTTGCTTGTTGGCCGACCCGGGCTATCACAAACTACTACATAAATCTGCCTCAGACAAAGGTTAAAGTAGGTGGCACGAGTTAACACCACAAAGGTTTCATTCAAGCTGCTTGGACAAGAATGACCACCTTGAAAATGAACTCTGAAGTCCGATTTAACTGTTAAGGACTTGTGCTAAGAGGAATCGTTCCTCTATATAAAAAACAGGCAGAAATGCAAAAATGTGCATTCTTCAATAATCCATCATTTCAGTATCAATCGTATAATTTATTGGAACATGCAATCTTTGTTTAGTTACCGTACTCCAGAAAGTTTTTATTCAGAATTCCTTCAGGTTTTTACCCCTATTAATATTCATCTGCAAGAATGATGTCTTTAAATACCAATAACTGTCCCACTTCATCCATAATTTATGAAGCTACTCATAACACAAAATCCATAGGTACCTCTTTTTGCCCCTTGACTCTAAAAATTAAAGCCAAAGCTGTAGTGAACAGCATTGGAATGTAACTGTGATTTTCTGCAGCCTCAAAGAAATCCACAGTTTAGATAAAGTTCATATTTATTTCACATCTGAGACAAAAAGCTATTAAAAGCACCCTGTGGCTTCAAATCCATTTTATTTACTTTATTTACATTTTAACAATGTTTGACAAGGTAAACCTCTTAAGAAATATTATATCATTTGTGAGAAAGGGTGCTGAATCTTAAGAAAGCAAATATTCTGAGCCACTACAAAGGGTTCCCTCAAAGGGATATTTTCTTTAAATTACAGCTGTCAATCAAAAAATACAACTTCGCTCTTTGCTATGTGGAGACTAGGTTTCAAAGGGAAGAGTAATGTAAAAAAAAAATAAAAAAAAATCAAATAAGGATAAACAAGAGACTGGATAATCAGAAATATTTCTGAGAAACAACAGAAGTCTGTAAATCAGGCTGAGAAATGTTTAGAAGCATAGCCCAATATGCATTCAAGTTATTTAGAAGTTTAAAGATGTCATTCCTGTTGGTATCTTCCAAATCTAGACAGCAGTGTGTTATATAACGTAGAAGACAATGTTAACTAAATGTTAACAGTAATTTTGAAAGTCAAGGAAAGACATTAAGCACGAGGGAATGAGCCTTCACGATTCTATACAAGTGTCCAATACAAGATTGCATATACACAGTCACGTGTGAAACACTAGCACAAAAAATAATCACCCCTGCATGAACTTTCATATTTATAAATGGAGAAGGTCACAGAGAACTGGACTCTGAAGATTCCTAGTGGATTTTCCTAAAAAGGGAATCCTGTCTACACAACCACACAGCGGCACGCAGCGCAGAGATCCCTGAACCTTCACGTTGTCACCATTTTTATAGTATTCACTATATCAGGGCATCGGGTAGTCATGCTTTTCTATAATTCTGTCATTCTGACATAAAATCACAACAATCAACCAAAGTCCTGCATCATAGATTTACAGGTTGGATTCCACTTTCTGCAGGAAAATTTAACATAGGAACCAGTATTTAAGTTCAGAATTAGGTTTTAAATAAGTCTAATCAATGAAATTAATTCTCTTACTCAGCAACACAAGGACAGTTTGAATACAGTATCAAAAGAGTAAAAATCCAGGCAAAGCAGATATCTTATAGTATAATTGGTCCTCTAACCTTTTGATATTCCAGTGACACAGTAAGCTGTTCGGCTAGCTGACCATGCTTTACAAATACCTATATGGATAAAGATATTACACACACACAGAGCACCTACTTTCCAACGTAAAAAGTGCTTAATATATGAAATCTCAGTGCAGTAAAATTGATAATTGTGATCAACAAACCATCGACCAAGAAGATAGGTCATTCTGTAATCTCGGTGCTATGAATTATGTTCTTGACAGTATATGAGATTACTATATCACAAGGCTTGGATAAGGTAAAAAGCTAGATTTAAATTTTTTATATAGGCTTTAATTTGCAACAAGGAGTGGCTGAATGGTGTAGACAGAGATTCCCTGCTTATCATACAATCATTTTAAGCGGTATTTCTTTGGTAGATCAAGTAGTTGTGGAGTTGGTTTCATCACTAAACCAGCGTGTTTTTCTCTGCTGCTGGTTTTAGGCTATCAAATGTAAATAGTATTATGCTACTCTGAAGTTTTCTCAGTGTCTCCCCAAAGGCGGTGCATAATGACTTCTTGTTGAAAAGATTAAACGTAACATTTTTCAGTCTCTCTCAAGATAATAATTCTTTCATTTCAGAGACGTAGCAATCTACCTGACCAAGCTGTCAAAAAGCCATACTCTGCAGCTCACGATGAACATGGACAGACCACAACCTGGAAGGCTATCTGTACAGACATATACACATAACCAGCCAAATTGTTCCAAGAAAGCTTGCATGAAGTCAATTTGTGTGATGTGCAGTGATACCACGTCTTATGAAATGATTAGGATTGATCGGATGGGTTTCTTAAAAAAAAAAAAAACAAACCAACAAGATACATTTAAGGAAAAGCAAGTTGATTCTCACATAAATTACCTAACCTGAACTTGCCCCACGTCCCACTGTCTAATGTGGGACTAATGCTTGTAAAGTAGATTCGTAATGAGGTTAAAATCCAGTTATAATCAAGCAGTGTTCAGACAATAAACTGATAAAAATGCATAACCAGCTGAAACAACTGACTGAGGTGCAGGCATTATACTGGTCTTTCTTGCTGCTCATCCATGTAGAGTCTCTTAAGTACGCATTACCAGCGCACACTAATTGTGTTATTCATCTTGGTAGAAGTATAGTCAATTACTATTTTGGACAGAAAGTATTTTTTTTCCTCATATAGTAACAGGGGGGAGCATTTCCCTTGCCAGCATCAACACTTAGGTTTCTAGTTTCTTTGCTGTTCGCTGAAATTCTCAGTGGGAAGAATATCTTGTGTTTGCAGCCAGCAGTAAAGTCTAGAAAACTGGGGAGAACTGGGTCCATTTAACTGACTCAAGTGCAGAGATGGATGCCTGTGCACCAGTATCTCTTCACATCACTTTCTCACTAATTTCAACAGATGCTACGCAGATTCTAGAGTCCAGGAAAACACACATTTGTAGAGGGGCAGATCTATTGTTTCCTCCTCTGCTCTGAATTTTCTTTTCTCCATCCTTTACACTTCTTATTCAGAATGCTATTCTTTCCTCCTCCATTATTCTTCATTGCACATTTTCCTCTTTTAATATTTTGTAATTTTTTACAGTTTAATTACATACCATCAGAGACTACGCCAGCCCCAAAGAGTTCAACTGGATTTCTTTTTTTTTTTTTTTCTTTAAATATATCAGACCCCATCTACAAATTGTGCTCAAAACACAGTAGCATGACCATCACTCTTACATAGGGTCTCTGTGCTACACAAGACTACGCTCTAGAAGAATTTTGTGTCCACCAGGACTGGAGTGAGACCTCCAAGTTACATACTCTATAGCAGAGCCATCTTTTTAATCACTCAAAAAAACTCAAAAAACTGGGCCACCTGCTATTGTTCTCTTGGATAATGCCCCTCCAGGCTCCCAAAAACACTACATGACTCGGAGACACTGCATAACTTCACAGCAGTCCAGTAGGCAAGACAAAATCTAGCTGTAATCCCAAGAGACTGCAGTTTAACAGGGGTGAAGTTGCCATGACACAAGGCTCAATACCAGTTTGCCAGGTCTGTAGCGGTGGTTAAGGGCAGACTTGCTCTGCTTGCACTGACATCAATATGACATGAATGTGGCTGAATCGCAATCCAAAAGCGTGTCTACAGATCTTGTTGCCATATCTAAGCAAGGTTTAATTATGCAGGTTGGGGATCAAATCCAGTTTCAGCATGATCTGTTTGAACTGGAAGGTAGGTAATCTATGCTGAGAGTCTCACTGTCGCAACAACACTCTGCTGCACTGGCCAGGCAGCGGTAACTACATCTACAAAAACTACTATTGCACCTCTGCCTTGGGGCCAGGCTATACCTTTTGCTTCCTTGACTGTCGCGGCGCTGACCTCCCATCAGCTGCCATAGTGACAAACTTCAATTTGGGAGCAAATAGCAAAGGTCATGCTGCTGGTCCATTTTAACGCTTAGGTGACTGAGGGCAATACTCATCCCAGAGGCCAAAATCTCAGTAAAAAGACCACTTGTAAGTTAAGTGATGCTTTGTCCCGCTGTTTTAACCTGACCTCATGCTATCCTGACACTGAAGCAGCCCTGCTTGCAAAAAGTAAAATCATCAGGTAAAGACTCAAGAGGAAAGAGCAAAGCAAACCGTATTGTGGCTGTTTTGCTTTAGGGACCCTGTTGCACAACAGAAATGTGCATCAACAATGAAGAGAACTGCAAAAAGGCTGCTTTTCTCTACAACTGCAGAGTAAACCTTATTCCAGTTAGTACCAAGTGCTATCTCCAAAACTGTCTTGTTTCCACTCGGTTTCACAGTTTAGAATATACTTAAGCTTCCTCCTGCTCTAGTAAATTGATTTTCGTACAGCGCGAGGGGATGTGTTCTGCTTCCAACTGCAGATTTAAAGAAATACTACACATCACCTTACACTGAGTAAAAATCAATTTTCTACCTGTAGGTGATGAAACTATTTCTTGCCCCTGCTGAGCAGTCATCTTTCTCATAAAGCTTAAAATCATAACCTGTTTCATTCCACCGAGAACAAAAATAAAAGGTGACTTCTTTAAATATATTATTTTACATGTTGCTCAGGTGCTCCTTTCCAAAGTGTCTCTGTAGTTTTATCTACTGTATTTAATATTAAGCTTTCTCCTCCTCACTCTTACATGCTCAGCTGTTATCAAGAGACTTTGGTCTTGGTAAAACCCCAAAAACACATTACATCTGAAAAAATGCAAAGCAGTTGTCTCTCCCTTTCTCCTGGTGACAAAGGGCATTCGAGAAGAAGAGCCGCATTAAAAGCTCAGATCTGAATCTGAGCATAACAGAAAGCCAGCTGTTAATATTTGGCTGTAGACTGCTGCAAAATTATCTTATTTGCAAAGCTCGCTGTGTGGTGAGGCAGATAAACAATAACACCATGAACTGGGAAAAGGCAGAAAGCTTTATTCTACACGTATCTGGGTCTGACTTCAAATCTGATATTGAATATGCAGCTTTGAACATGTATTCATAAACATTCACTCCAAGTAGTTCTGCACATGCAGCATTTTAATACGGGGAAAGCAGTGCTAAGCTATTGCCCTGCATAATGGTACAGAAACAAATATTTTAACATTTGAGCGGAATAAAATGTTTGGAAAAGAAATGGTTGGCAAAAAAAAAGGGGCTCATTTCTGGTAAAGGATGAATTTCCAGCCAAATGAGAAAAACTCCTTCTCTGTCAGTCAATCAATCAGCACATAGTTTATTTGAAGCTGGTGATAATATGGCTTTGGAGATTAGGAAGCTAGTGAGCTACAAAGATCAAATTAGTTTTCCTTAAGTGAAAGAAAATAAAAACCTTCAACAAATCAGCACAAAACTTAACTCTCTCTATCAAGTTCAAAATGGAAAAACTATTCAGACACACTATCTGATGTTAATTTGGTCAGTATCATGAGGCAAAAATAAATGAGCCAGCTCAGAAGCAGAAATTCGTACTGCATGCCTGAGCTGGAGGAGTTTATTATCACAGTTTCTTTTGTTAATTGACTAATTAACAGAGCTGTGCAAATACAAAATGAAGAACAGAAAAATTTACTGCATAGCCTCATTCAGAATTTTCAAATTTTAATGCTTAAAGTTAGCTGCCAAGATGCAAATCTAGCACTTTAACCACAGCAGCCTAATTTTAAAGTCAGGTAAGCACCCACAAAGTGTACAGCTGCTGCAGAAGGTGCAGGTTCACTGCCCAGAAGACAAAGTCATTTTGAATTCGCGTCCAATGTTGAGTATCCGTGTTTAACAAATTTGATCCTCATTCATCTTGAGGATGGAAGGGAAAAGAGAAAAAGATTGGTTCCTCCTCTTTCTCTAAGACCAGGCTCTTGTTCCACCTTCCTAAGGGATGGTGACCAAGGTCACTGGTCCCAGGTGTTCCTGCCAAAGTTCAGCATCAAGCAGCCCCCCAGGGCACATGCAATATCACACAGGAGGTGATACCTGATATCCTGATGTGATATCACACAGATATCACACAGGAGGTGATACCTGACAACTGCCTCATGCGTAACGCCATGCTCATAAGTGAAACATGGACCAGTATGCTCCAATAAGCAAACTAGTGCAGTAGGATCTTCTGCCATGTGTGCTGCTCCTGTTTTCCATATTATTATATGACAATAAAATTTTAATTGAAAGTCTACTGAAAGTTTCTTTCAGTTTTGCACTAAAAAATGTGCTACTGTATTTTTGGCTATTTCTTCATCAATACTGCTAAAAAACCCACCACCCTCCGATTCCCCAAGAGAGGATCACAGCTAAAATGAGACAAAGATTATTCTAAATGGTGGCACAAACCCCAAAAGAAAACATGCCTTTCCAATAAGTGCAGCAGCTTTTAATTTCTGAATTGTGCAGTCAAGCACACACATTCTTGTCTGACAAGGAATATAACTACCTAGGGGCACGTCAAAAATAACTGTTGCTTTTCTCTTCTCCTATCCTTTCTTGGGAGATCAGAGCTTGGTGAGCCAATCAAGAAATTAAAACTGACATTTCACAAACTGATCGTCATGTTGCTATTTATTTATTTTTTGTTTGCCTATTTAGAGTGAGTACAGCCATCAGGCAAATACACCGAGAATCTGACACAGCCTTCAGCAGTATGTGAACTAATCCTTAAGAAAATTAATTCTCTAAAAAATAAACTAGGAAATCTCAGTAGGTCATAGTGCTGTCCTACATCCTCCATAGTGAACCAAATGCTTTCAATTCCAGTATAAACAGTTCTGGCCACCTACCTTTATTTTTAAGAAACCTCATATTCACCAGTTAAAGAAATTTCAAGTTCATCATCTTTGGAAATAGCAGACAAGTTAAGGTAAAGCAGCAAAGTTGTTTGGGTTTTGGTGGTGGTGGTTTGATATTTTTTTTTTTCCTTTCCTTTAACTTTCACCCATTATCAGCAGAATTATTTTGCAGAATAGGATGTTCACACACTTCTCTTAAATACAATGGCCACAAACTGATTAGTATTTCTTTTATTGACCCACCATAGCACATGGCAACACAATAATTTTGAGTGTTTTAAATATTCACCCCAAAGTATATTTGATGTTTTGTTGTACAGTAGCTCTGTTTACAGATACCCAAATTTGGTGGTCAGCTACAGCAGTCTTGAACCTTCTGTTTCAGATTTAAACAAATCACTTCAGGTTATACTATAGTTACAGCTGAAAATTTGGTTATGGCTTAAGTTAGCTTCATTTCCAGAACAGTTAACTTTGAGAACAAATCTGTGTAAGCAAAACAGTCTTGTCCTACAAATCCCTGAAATATGAGGAAGGAAGTGTTTGCACAAATACATTTTAATCCTTGACACTAAGCCTTAGCATACATGTATTAATACTTCCATTATAAAGACTATCTATCAAGAAGACAAGAGTCTGAGGTAAATATTACTGTTTTTTCCATTACAAATTATATGTTCCCCAGGGAGACTGACAGACTTTCAAGGAATTATAAAGAACCTTTCCAGTGTCCAAGATGTATGCTTATTAGCAGTCACACTAGGGTATATGCTAAAGGGACAGTTCCTGGCTTTTGCTCTAATGTATCCCGCTACACAGAAAAAAAAAAAAAAAGCTCTGAAATCCCCCTGAATATTCAGAAAATTCTTTCCTAATGTTCATACTGATAAACATTCATAGAGTCATAGAACATCTAGAGTTGGGGGGGACCCACTAAGGATCAGAGTCCAGCTCCTTGTAGAGTTCAAGTAGAAAGTCAATTTCTTTTAAAAGTTGTCATGAATTAAACAGTATTTATGAGCTGTTAAAGAGAAATTCAAAAATTTGGAACTTAAGTTGTGTCTTGGTAGGTATTAATAGTTTCTATACCATTAAATGGTTCCTCCAGTTAGTAACTGCATGGGACATTAGCAGACTTGCTATATTCGACAGAAGCCACACCGCTAATTAACAACGAAGCCAAAAGTTATTACTTAGAGGTTCATTGAAACATCCACGTACTAACACATCTATCAAGACACTTGAGATCATCTCAAGTACTAAAGAAGCAGCGAAAGTTTACTTTGTTTAGAAGCAATGCTACTACATTAAGGATAAATATTACTTTTAAATAGGATGTGTAACACTAACTTGCATTAAACATTGGTCAGCTGTGAGTTTTCTGGAAAGAACAATGCTTTTTTTTGGATGACATGACTGTACTCACACCTACACATTTTTACCAACACTTAGATCAGCTGACATGGTGCTGCTGTCAGGACTCTGGTCATGGCAATGGGGAATTTATAATGAATTAATTTACCTTGAAAAGGACTTGTTTCAGTGAATGCTGAATCCATAGTTTATGGATCGATATTCACATTCTTGTTCCTAAGTGAAAGGGCTCTGCATTCTTCCTAGTTCCTGGTTCTCTAAAAAAAAAAAAAAAATAAATAAATTTGGCAAACAACTCTTAGCAACTTCTAGGATATTTACAGTAGCATTAACAATAGCTAAATAGTCCATGTATCATCAAAAAATGCCTGTAATGTATATCCATGTGTTTATATGCATACACATGTATTCACTTTTTTTTCAAAACAAAGAGATATTGAAAAATTAAAACTAGATAGATTATCTGTAATGAGACAGTTCATTGTAAACATCTCATTAACTTTGGTCAGACTAAAGCAAATTGGTAATGGCCTCCAATGTAAGACAACATAACCAACTTATTAACGAGAACATTCTTGATAATGTAGCTATTAATTAAAATGCAGATAATAACTACTGGCATTCAAATTTACAGACTCTGCCCGCAGTAAGTAGGAAATTTTATCCTGGTAGTATGAAATTTGTGGCTGCTAGTACAAGACACTAGAGAATCAGCCACCCACTTCTCTCCTGTTACTTGAATATTACCATTATGTTCCAGTTCAGTATAGAAATATTTAAAAAGGCATACCTTACCTTGCAAAAATTAGATCAAGTGCTTTGGATTGCACTAGTAGAAATGGAAAAGTAGTTTGCCTCAGTGTTTTGTAAAACCAAAAGTCACACAAGATATATATCATCTTCCTTCTGACACAAACTTGAAATTCTCATATAACTCAACAGTTAATATTTGCTTTGTGTTTCAAAAAATCTGATTCACTGAGATGCTTTCTAAACATGGTAAATAATTTAAGGAACTGCAAAGCCTGCATGTGGAAAGGTTCACATGAACCGTGAAAACTCTTTTGTTGCATTATTTAGTACAGTTATAAATGTCAGGTTACTGTTCATAGAGGTATGTCTGCTTAGAATGGGATTTGCAGAATAATCTTTGCAAAAGTTCATGAGAATTCCTCTCTGTGCAGCTGGCAAAGATTTTTTTTAATTTTTTTTTTTAAATTCTGCAACATGGCAGATCCCTTTAAATTAGATGCTTCGTCTTTGTTCTGTTTTCAGCTCTGCATGTTCTATGGCAGGTCAAAAACGTTCCAGGATTGTATAATTGTTATTGCTATTGTCTCTTAGTTGCACACAGAAGCTGTGATCAAGTAACAGGATTCTCCACTGAGCATAAAGCTGTACAGTTACAATTCAAAAAAAAAAAGAAGAAGAAAGAAAAAAAAGAAAAAAAAAATAAGAAGCGACCTCTACTCTAAGGAGATTTCACTCAAAGTGTAAGGAAAGACAAGATAGTGAAATATAAGAAAACAAAGAAACACAAAAATGTATTTGCCAGGATATCTCCAAATGCTCAGGGGAAGATTTTATTTTAATTAAAAGCACTGAACATATGGAGTACAATAAGTCAGAACAATCACTGAGAGCATTAGTTTCAAAGCACCTGTCTTAGGTTTTCAGTCTGAATTTTTTATTTTATTTTTTTTTAGAGATGGAAATTATTACTGCATGCCTGACTTACACCCACTATTTACGATTGTATAAACGAACCTGATTCATTGAAAGTACCATCTCCACCACAATTACTTTGAAGTTTAGGTTAAGAAGTGTCAGACCAACAGGAGCTGAACAGTTAAAAAAAGCTACCCGGTCCTTTAGAGATGTTCGAAACATTTGAGCTTTTTATGACTCGTATTTTTTGTACAAGGGCAATTACTCAGAAAATAACAAAACATGTTTTAATACAGCAACTGATCAGATCCAATTAGGTGAAAAAAAAATCACTCCCAGGCTGATATCATACCAGTCAAGCTCATACCTAGAAGGAACTCATTAAGGAAAAAGGCCTTAAAAATAAGCAGCTATAACATTGACCGCTTCCTCACATTCTTCAGCACCAAAACTCAAGTGTCTACTGATACAACACAGCGTGAAGCACTGAGACAGAGTACCTGCAGCACACAATGTTTCAGAGACAACTTTGCAATGTTTCATACAGATCTTTGCTAAGTTTACACTCAGTTGGCCCAACGGATAGATTCAAGTGTGTCCTAGCGCACATTGTTATTTGGTACACAGAGCTGAGGGCAGGAGACATCTCACTGGACACACCACAGAAGTAACAGATCTGTTCTGCAAACGTCTACACACAAAAAAAAAATATGACAAATCCACTCAGAGAAGCACCAAAGTAGCACCCTAAAACTTTTCTGGTTGAAACAGAAACACCATTCACAGTGCCCACAGACACTTCAGCGAGGCTCTTGCTGTGACTGCTGTGCTCTACAAGAACCTCGCTTTAATTTCTGCTATTTCAATAAGTAAAGGCTGTTGCCACAGAAAGTAATTTTTTTTTGGTCAAAATGGTTTCTATTTATATTTCTTTGCTGCAAATTAAATGTGTTGGGTTTTTTTATTATTTCTTCATATGATCTGATTAAAAACAAAAAAAAATACACTTAATCAAAACAACTTCTCCTGATGGGAGAAGGGAAAAATGCTCAGCTATGCAACTCAGAATTTATAAGGAGAACACATGACAGATGTTCTAGGAAATGTCTTACACAACATATTCTTGTTCTGTTTGTTCTAATAAGTGAAACAAAAATTTATCTAAATGACAAAGGCAAACCGGAATTTTTAAAAAATATTAACCATCCTTTAGGCTGGCTTGACTGAAAGGCCAATGAAGTCTTAAGGTGTGATTTATCCATGTGATGTAGGTTGCTCTATAAAACATGAATTGTTATCTACTGAAAACCACTGGAGAAGCAAGTGAAGCTCCTAAAAGCAAAATTATTGCAAGTAGAAATACGAGACCTGCAGTACAGCAAATAAAATTAGATAGGCCAAGTTCTAAGCTACCTATGTTGGATGTATTGTTTAGACATTTATAAGTTTCAGTAAATGCAGTCTGACACCAGTTCACCTCCAGAAGTCTGAGCAGGTCTTAAGCAGTTAATAAAAGCATGAAAAAGTGTGTGCACGATATGAGTACAAGTTTTTTTCCAACCAGACCCTTAGGTAGTTCACAATCACAGCCAGTTAGACTTCATAATCAATATTTACTGCTTACTCTGATCTCTGCTTCAGCAGCATAAAACACCTACACATGTTTATCAAATGATGTATTCCAAATGCACACTGGCCAGAATTCGATCCATAGCACTTTAAGGACACATTTATCTCATGAACTATGGGTGTATCTCAAAGCCCATATTAAGCTTCACTAATACTCACTAATATTCCCCATAAAGCCCAAGGTGGGCCCATGATGTTCCTCTTGAGGGTACTGTCATGTAACTGAGAAAATTCACTTCTAAGTACTTATGAACACACTGCACTGTGATTTTGACAGCATTTACAAGACTCAACATTTAATATCATTTACCATACAAACACTACCAACTATTTTAACACTAAGAATCAGAGAAAGAAATAAATGTTTCTACTGACAAAAGTCTGCCTTCTATTCTGACTACATCTCTCCACAAAAGACATGAAACATCATCTCCTACTTCACAAAATGTACTTATTAAAACATTAGTTTCCTTACCACAGATGATCCTGGACAATCTACTTAACAGGCAGACTGGATTAGAGTCATCTAAGTGAAGCATCTGAAAAAGACTGAAAGGTTTAGATCTTCGTACAGAATGAATTCTCTGAAGTCCAAGTGTTAAAGGATTCCTAACACCTAAAAAAAGTTAAAAAAAAAAATCAATTAATAGCAAATAAATATACAGAGGCATTAGCTGCTCCAAATCTGTGCACTATTTTCTGTCTTAGCTGAGAAAACAATAATACAGACATTTGAAGATAATGCTCACTTTCATCTCCTAGTCCCAGCAAACACTCACGACTCAATACAGTAAAGTAAAAGTTTGTGGATAATTTTGAACTGTTGTTGTTAACTTTTAAATATAGGAAGTAATTTATATTGTCTTGCAAAAGATTAAATTTCAATTGAAAGTAAAATATTAAAATAACAAAGTATCTTCTTCTATAGGCATATTGTAAAATCTCTCGTTTGAATGCATCTTACACTGCCACCAAAACACAAAAGCTGTCTTTGTTGATCTGTTCTCAGTAACAAACGCCATCTATTTCAGAGTGCCCCAAAATGTCGCCCTTCAGTTTAATTCCTTTTCCTGAAACAATCTAAATATTACATAATAAAAAGGCAACTGCCTCTAAAAGTTATGGTATTCCATGACAGTATTTTAAAATTATATAAACTTTTTCATTCTACCTCTGGTTTCTAAGAAAATGCACTTATCTACATTTTCAACTTATAGCTTTCTTCTTAAAAAGATAAAATCCCCACCCCCCAAGATGAAAACATATTCTTCTACTGCAATAAGAAAGCAGCAAGTTACCGTAAAACTCATTGATAGATTAAAAGCACTGGCAGCACAGGACCAGAGCAACTGTAACAGAAATTGATCCTCACAATGTTTTCCTAGCTTCATAGTTCTATGTTTAAGCTACTCTTTGCTAAAACTGGAGAATGAGAGACCTCTAGTCTCAGCAGAGATCCAAAAGGCCTAGGAAATTGAAAATTCAGTTGAATTGAACATTTTAAAGGTAGTTTTCTATGAACTAAAAATAAAGTGGTTTGAGTTTTGAGGTTTTTTTCCCCCCTCCGCTCCCTGGTTTCATTACTCCTGGTGCTTTAGATTCTGGAGAGGAGAGAATAGAGAGAAATGCTGTCCTCATTTCTCCCACCCTCTTTAATTTCATCTGTGACTTTAATTATATTTCTTCTCATAAGCTTGTCTTGCTTTTATTTTATTTTTAAAGAGATAAGAGCTTGCAGCAAGGCTCCCTAAATCTCTTTGAGCTCTATTTTTAATGCATACGGTAAAGTCAGAAGCATACATCAAAAAATACAAAGAGTAGCTGATTATTAATTCCAGTTAAACTATTGCTGAGAATCACTGATCAGAATTATACTAATTAATTTTACATAATCAGTGATTTTCTACAAGAGCCGTCTGTGAACAGTTACAGTCTGTCAGGCTTTGCTTAATGTTAAATCCTCACCTTTTGTGCTTGCACATTTTATAGTATTGTTGAAAACTTAAACTTTTAGTACATGCGTGAGCTAAAAATGGAATTACTTCCCTTTGATAATTAATTACTGCTTTGGAAATGCTAAGTAGGAGAAATGTTTATTAATCCATGTACAAAGTTCTCTTTAAGGGTAATCATTTTATCACTTTGCCGCACGATGCCAAAACACAATTCAGCGCTTGACAGCTTTTGTTAAGCTTGGTTTTGATAATTGGATCCAGAAGTCGCTTGTGGCCATTTGGATGGAACTATTCTAGTGTCACGGAGCTTTTGAAAGCGATCAGACTTAAACACATCACTCATTCCGCTGAGCCAGCTTGACAGTTTTGATAGCCCCTTATAGGAGTTTAGATTTCATTTCTGGAAGATTTCAGTAGACATCTCGGAATTAGGCTACCTTGGAATCTCTAGTTCCAGTGGGCTCTGACTTTGATCTCAGGTCATCATTACTTAATGCAAATAACCCATGGCAAGTCCTTTCATATTACCACTAACTGGGAACTTTTGCAGTACTACTTTCTCGCACCCTTCTTTATTTATAACCACGTCGGACAGCTCAAGAGGCACCTCTGTGAAGCATCGAGAGCTATTTCTCAATAATGCAATTAATAATTAAATCAAACAATAATTAATGGGTACGGTATTTGTTTGATTAAAAGCAAGTCAGCAATAGCCTTGTGGAAAATAAAGTTGTTTGCATTTTATTACAGAAAGAGTGAAAGAGAAATGCATATTGTAAATTCTCTCTGTTCTTTTCTCCTTTGAAATGGTAATAGCGATGCAACAGGGAGAAAAGATGGATCAGGACTGAGCAAATAGGGAGAATGTTATTTGTGAATATTCTATGATGTACAAACCAAGTTTTGACTTGGTATTATGCGTGCCCTTCTGTTTAACAACTTAAAAATTCATAGGGCCAGCAGTGGCAATAGTCAAACAGTAACGTTGCATTTCAATCAATCTGATCACAGAAGGAAGACATGCATTTTTCACTTTCTAAAGAATAACTCAGAAATGAAAGCGGTAATGTAATATGACTGAAAAAGCATCAGAAACTCTTCCATGCCTCTAACTAGACGTTTGAGTGGTCTGGCCTTACAAGCCTGTTTTATCATCAGCAGCAATCTGACCTGGCTTGCTAAACCAAAGAGCATTTACTGTCCTTTCCCACAGAAAAACAGAAACATGCAAGGAAACGTGAACAGCTTTCTATACATCAAAGATAAAATATGCTATTTGAATTATAAGTAATAGTCCACTGTGTTTAACAGAAACACTGTGCTAGATACACAACACACTCCATTCTGAAATCTCATCTTGTCTCTTCCCATCATAAAGTACACCCAAATTATTGTCCAATACATAGCAATGATAATTTAAAGAATATTTACATCAGCTAACAATCTCGCCTTGCTTTTAAATTAAATTACTTTAATTAAGACTGCTTATTGGAAATACAAAATAATATATGAGGAAAAAAATTGAAGAAGGAAGGGAACTACTCTATTCTCTTTAGGATTTTCATTGCACAAGTGCCTGGATTGGTGTATCCGTAAAAGACCAGTGCCAAATATAAAGGCAAAAATTATCCAATAAATGTAGTCCATGCAACTGGTTCTCAGCCAAGGTACTTGGAACTGATACACATTCACAAAATATTAAAATATTTCTGAACAATCTGTAAACAAAATAAGCAAAAAAACCCAAAACCCAGATTCCATATGCTAACATACACTATTAAATAGAATTTCTATCAAATAGGAAAGGTTATTGTTAGGCACTCCAGAAAGATTGTCTGCTCCTTTCATTGTTGCTTTTTCATTAGTTTGGGGTTTGGTTAGGAAGGGAAAGGAGAATCAGAGAGTGTTTGGGGTTGTTTTTTTTTTTTTTTAACTTCTCTATCTCCCCCTGACCTCTCCACTCATGTTTAGACAGGCACTAAATTAAGCCACACACCAGAGTTGAAACAGACATTTTTAGGATCCTTTTTCTCTCCTAAGCATAACAGTATAAGCCTTATTTAAGAGAGATTCATAGTGGGGTTATAAAAGGCACATGCCACACTGTCCTGTCCCATCTTCTCCCCATCTCGCTCAGAATAAGTGAACGCTACAGAAGTAGTTTTTAATTCAGAAGGAACTTCTACTTTTTCATACTGTGTTTTCCTCTACTAGGAGAAACACAAGTTGAGTAACATATCTTAAAACTCCTGCAAAGTTATGCCTGAAGTCACTCACTCAATAGGAATAAATGCATTGCCCAGGGTTGGAGGGCAATAGTTACTGAATTACGCCCTCCAGCAAATGTTAATGCCGCTACTATCAGCACAGGATTCAACATGATTTTATAAATAATGCTACCAGTAGCAAATCCTACTTCTCTTCACTGGCAAATTCCAGAAATATCATTATATAGTTGTTGTTCTCCATGGAAAATATAACGGTCCTTGGTGCTCAATGAACATCAGGGAATAAAGCTTTACCAAAATGATAAGGAGACATCTGGTTACTTTTATCATTTATATATGGAGATAAATAAAACTTAGAGAAGACAACCGACTTTGTTTCATTATTAGAAGCTTGTGACAGAGCCAACAGCCGAACTTTTAGCCTTGCACTTGAATTTAGTCATTAATTTAGTTGTAACATTTACATGTATTTAAGTTCCAGCTGTATCTGGTTAGGATATCGCTATGCAGCAAACACTTAAGAGGACATGTCGATAACGTGGCTGTATGATGCAGAAAGTCACATTTTGCTACAAGACACTGAAACACTGGGTCAAACTAGAGGAACAAGCAGCAAACAGCTTCAGCCTGCCATGAAAAAAAATCTTGCCTGTATCTACTGGCATGTTAAATAAAAGGAAGAAGAAATAAAATTACTGTCCCCAAAACATTTAAACAGTATTCATACCAAGAGCAGACTAGAAGAGGGTTTGCCAGCATGCTTTGCAAATTTCTGGTGCCGATCACAACAATGATTTTATTTTCCCCAGAAAAAAAGCAGTTCAAAGTAGAGGTGACAAGGAATTTTCAGCTCCGAGGGGCTAGGATTTGTGCAAGTTTAAGAAAGTGTGAGCATCTGTGTATGTGACTTATTTTTAAATTTGGTTTTGAAATTTTAAAATTCAGTAGACAGTCTCTTGGGTGTCAGTGTTTTGTCCCCGTTGCAAAGTGTCTGCAGCACGTAACTGAAAGATGCAAGGTAAGCAAAGATGTTACCGATATTTGCAACAAAACCCAAGGTCATCTTTTTGTGAAACAGAAACTTAGGGGTTTTACTAAAGTGCTTAATTATACAGGGCAGGAACGTTCAGAGAAGTAGACTTGAATGCGTCTAAAATTTCTAACGTTGAATTTTGCAGTACTTAATCACTAGCATTAAAAACTGGAACTCACAGAATCACAGACTGGCTGAAGTTGGCTGGCACCTCTTGAGATCACCTGGTCCAACCCCCTGCTCAAGCAGAGCCGCCTGGACCAGGTTGCTCAGGGCCACATCCAGTTGTGTTTTGAATATCTCCAAGAATGGAAACTTCACCAAAAAGGGTTAAAAGAGGGGTTTTCGCATTTAAATATTTCCTGTTCTTCAGTTTGTGTCCATTGCTTCTTGCCACCTCACCAGCTACACTGAGACAAATTTGGCTCAGGCTTCTTTACTCCTGCTGATCTAGTATTTTTACATATTGATAAGATCCCTCCAAGCCTTCTCTTCCTCAGGCTAAACAATCCCAGCTCTCAGCCTTTCCTCATAAATCAAATGCTCCATTCCCTTCAACATCTTCATTGCCTTTCGCTGGACTCACTCCAGCATGTCCATGTTCCTACTAGAGAGCCCAGCGCTGCTGCCAGCACTCCAGGTGCATCTCACCAGTGCTTTGTAGAGGAGAAGGACCATCAACTGCGCTTTCCTTTGCTGAACCTCACAAGACTTCTGCAAGACCATTTCTCCAGGCAGCTGAAGTCCCTGCATTGAATTCCACGTGATCTATGCTTTGATAGACCTTCTTCACATCGCCTCCAGTCATTTCAGTAACACTTTTATTAAGCAGTAACTGCACACTTCACACAGTGAAGTTTTCCCTTTGTGAGTTTTCTCTCTGTGAGTTTTGCCAGTACCAAATTACTGTCTGCTATTTAAAGTACCCAAATCACTCTGCACTGTGAAAACTTTCTGCACTTTAGCTACAGGTCACCAAACTGTTTGTCAAATTTTCAAGATCCTTAACAAAAACATAAAACTGTACAAAAAGAGTGGGACGTCCTAATCTTCCTTCTCAAGGAATTTTTTCTGTAGAACTGTGAAGTCTTTTCCATGTTTATCTTCCAAGTTTTCACTTATCAGTCTCTCCTGATGATTAAGTTCGCCAGCCTAGATGACAACTTTGGTATAAATAAATGGAGTATTTTCAATTTCTCTCACCCTTGCACAGAGAATTATTCTTATAGTTACTGGATCCCTGTTAAATAAGAAGATATGTATCTCAAAACATGCAGTACATACCACTGCATTTTTAGACTCTGATTAGATATTTTAAAGCTGTTAAATAACCATAGAAGAGAAGCATCAGTTAGGAATAACGATTTTGAAAGGAAGTTTGAAAACACAAGGCAGACTGAAAAGTTAGGCTTGCATTTACTGACATCACAAAAGTGGACTTTCCTCCAACACAAACTGTAGGCATGGGCAGCATGGCATAGTTTAAAGATGGGTTTGTTTGATACTGCATTTAAGGACAGACTAATGTCAATGAAACTCACTTACTGGAAAAATAGAACCCTTTTAAGAACAACAGATCAGGAATAACAACATATTATCATATTCAACCAATAGGTTTTTTTTACCCCCATAATAAAATTCTTATAGTGAGTTTAAACAGAATTTAAATTAAAAGATAAATGTATATACAAGTAAGGACTGCAGTCACTTAGTTTCTGCTTCCTGGAACATGCATCACCACAGCAAATGAGCACTGTGAGGGTGGCTTTTTATGGACATTGGATTTATCTCTCTTGATCAAATCCTAAAATACTAGACCTAAGTTTAGTACACAATGGATGCAAATCATTTTTCAAAGTCCTAGAAGTGCTCTGCTTGCTTCACCTTTTTACCTTTAGAACGCTAACTCATAAATCCATAGAAATATGACAATAATGTTTAAAAACCTCCAAATATTTCTTTGAAATTGAATCTCATAGCTCCAATTTGTCACTACATCCAATCACTCAAAAGTAGCAGGCAGAGGTAGCCGCAGGGAGTTGGCTATAGCTCCGTTCTTCATAGTTGCTGGGAATAAACCAGAGAGAGATTGTGACTGCTGAGAAAGACAGCCTTAGAGAATCAGATGTAATACAACTCTGCTCAGTCACCTTCTCCTCCTTCCTTGTTCCCTTTTCCGTAAGGCATGCAAAATATTTTGAGGGAAAAAAAAAAATGCTGAACACCATGTCAGACTCCCAAGTCACAACGTTAATAAATTCATTCTTGTCTTCTGAAAATAGATTTTTCAAGTATTTATTATCACTAAATTTTTTTTCGTAAATATGAAAGCCTACTTCTTTATTAAAGGAAAAGAGATTCTTAGGTATGAAAAAAGAAAAACCAACTAGCTGAAGCTTTCACAAAGAGCAGTAAGAAAATTCATAAAAATCCAAGATAAAACAGAAGAGTTGGCAAAACTGCCAGCTAGGCTCTCTTTCATGTCTGGGATATTATCTTCACAGGAATTGTGCCAGCGCAGATTTACTGTGCACCTTATGGCAAGATGCACAAACTGGCAGCAGGGATAGCGTCCTGAGGGAGAGCTTTCCATCAGTCACGGCACCTCCAGAGGTCCGAGCGCTGGCCTCGGACCCAGACGTGGCACTGACCTCCTCCGTGGTCAAGTTATTTGTGGTTCCTAATGAAAAGTGACTTACAAGAACTACTTTTTATTATTATTACTTTATTTTAACAGGAGCTTTGGCTAGGAAATTTGACTGCTCAGGGAGGTTGTTTTCTTGGGCTGAAATACTTTTTTCAAACTGCAGTTGAAGTGTTCGCTGACATAAAGCGACTCTATATTTAAAAAGCCATTTATTTCCAACTTTTGGGTTATATATTTCCAACCTGCTGCAGAGATAAGGAGTTCCCTACCTATTAATTTACTATTAAATCAGAACAACTAATTGAAATTGCATCCACTTAGTCACAGCCCTAACACTTTTCAGCTGGTAGACATCCCCATCACTGTGTGTTCTGGTGTGTACTTCTGCTCCATGATGCTGTGGTGCCAGGCTCACTGCTTGTGAGGGTGCCAGCCACACATAGTACAGGAGGGAAGTAAGACACAAAGGCCTTACCGTAATGTTCTTTCCTATCCCAAAACAAAAATTGCTCCCTGCATCCACTTTAAATATTAATAGTGCCATCCAATACTTCAAGATCACAGAATTAGAAAAAAACTGCTACAGCAACAGAAGTACAAATACCTTTTTTGAAATACTTTACCCAACAATACTTTTTCATAAATTAAATAGCACTTTGTTGAAGGTTTTAGAAGAAATATATACCATAATTAAGGAAGATTCACAATAGTTTTACCTGCCTGTACGTAATCAAAATAGAAGACAAAATAAAAAAGAAACAGAGGTTAAATGCTGAATTTTAAAATAGCCTTGTCGTATTTTTAGTACAATCCATTCTTAATTTTATGGCATTTATAACATAATAGATGTTAGTTATCGAGTCTTATTAACATAATAAAGAACTATAACCTGTAGCAGTCAGGAAGCTAAATTACTGCTTTTACACTTAAGTATTACATTGACAAATACAGTGACCTTTACATTATGTTATGCTTAAAGGTTAAAAAAAAATGCATCATTGTCAGTTTTTTTGTCTTTTTAGACACAAGCTTTCCTCTGAAAGGTCTATTGAAGGATAAAAGATTGATATAAGGGGGAGGGGGGAGGAAATTAATTATTAATATCATAAAATAACTTATACAGCAAGTCTTCCACAAGATCAAGACTAGATATTCCCATGGGAACAGAGAATGTAAGTAGAAAACAACTCTTGCCTTTCTAGGGGTAACTCATCTGAGAATAGCATCTTGGGTAGTATTATTTTTTTTTAAGCTTTACCTTGTACTGGTCACACTCATAGATCATCTCTTTTGGGTTTTGGATACACATTTGTATGTTTCCTTCATAAAAAAATTTATAAAATTTCTTACATCTGCTTTTTAGAAAATTTCAAATGGCAACTGGAAGGCCCACCAACATTGCATGGCATCTAAGAGACAGGTAAAACACAGTAATGCCAAAGTTTTAGGATCTGTGACCCAGGATTTGTTGCCTAGCTCCTTCTTCTATTAACACAATTATGGCATTTAGAATAGTTCAGTTGGGAGGGACCTACAATGATTGTCTAGGCCAACTGCCTGACCACTTCAGGGACTAACAATATTACAATAACAATTACAATCATGACATTAACATTATAGTTATAACAACAATTAAAGTCATTATAATCTCTTGTAAAGCAAGTTTGAGTTTGAGAATGCTAATGAACCACCACATCCAACTACAGCCTTGGTACCTCACTCTCAGGTATGGAAATTATCAGGATGAATTTGCCATTGGAAGAAATAAAACACCAGAATTGTTTTACTCTTCATCTTGTGAGGGGAAAATAGCCCTACTTCTAGCTCAGTTTAGGAATTCCTCTCATCTTTGTTTCTATATATTCCAGAGGCACACTCAGAATCACAAAGCAACTGAAGAATAAGGTTGGGGTGGGTTTTTTGCATCTTTAAGCAGAAAGGAATGAACTGGACGTGGTACAAAAAACCTTCCATTCCTATCCCAATTTGGTTTCAGCATCCTTGTGGCAGTAGCACCTATAACCACAAGCACAGGGACAAACCTGCTGAAATTTCTTTTTATATGGGTTTCCAACTAACCCTTTCCTTTGGCTTGCAAGCAGTATGTTAACTTGGGTGTTTGCTGACTGATTCGTTAGGTTGATGTTAAAGTCACTGTTGCATTTTTCCCTGACTGTCTACAACGTGGCATATTGATTTTCCCTTTCCCCGGTTCACTTCTAAAACCTACACAGTCAAAACTGTTACTTATTTGAAGCTTTCTGCTTCTGCAGCCCTGTTCTGACAGATATCTGTGTTCTGACACCATCTGCTATCTTCATATTCCATCACTGAACCATAGGCTAGCACTTCTGCTGTGACAGCTTTTGAGGTGTAAAATACACTTCTCTTGACATCTGCCTCAGCTCATCCATCCTCCAATAAAACAGGTCTGAAAATAATTCTTCAGATACTTTACATTTTAATTTCTCTATAGGATCCTTCTTCACTAGAAGGATGCCAACTTTCTGTGGTTTATTGTCTTTCTAGTTTGAAGAGAGATCATAATTTTTTTTGTATACAAGCTCACAGAGCAGTAGGCAGGCAGGGAATACCTGATACACCAAATTAATGCTGCTTACTCCCATCTGGAAAAGCACACAGAAGCATGCACATGTCCCCTCTAGGCATAAGAGGGCTAGATATTCCAACTCTTTTGACTGCAGTGACACACTTGAGTTAAAGAAGCCACCTGCTCTCCTAAAACAAAAAGGAAAATACAAAGCAAGCTGATTAGATGAGTTACAGTCTACTGGACTAGGAGGTGGAAGATAAGCCCATCTGAGACTCCACCTCTGCACACAAGCAGTCCACCTACTACCTTTACCTTTAAAGTTCTGATGACATTTACCCGATATTCTTACAAAAGTATCTATCACAAGTTAGTTAGTGCTGTAAGAGCACTTTGACGATCCAGGATCTAAGATGTAGCTCACATTCCAGCCTTTATCAACCACAATGCAACAAAGCTATTCTAAAGCATGGACCATCTTAAAATTATGATCTCACAAAAAAAACCAAAAACAAGTACACCTTTAATAACAGGAAGAGTGAGGGTTATATCTCTTTTCAAAGTGTATCTGACCCTCTGAAACTCAAGATAACCAAGCATGTGTGAAACACATTAGAACTAGGTAGCAGAAGTCATGAGTGATAATATAAATGAACACTTATGAAGGACAAAAAAAAAAATCTCAGTCGCTAAAAATGTAGTAAAATAGAATCTGAGAAAAGTATCAATCAAAATTATAAGCAAGAAACATGGCTAGGAACTGGTGAACTTCTATTTTCACTAAATGCATAAAAAGAATCTGTACTATTGAATGGAGGAGTGATGTCACTTTACAAATTTGACTAATGCAACACAACATAAAGAGGAGCACTTTTAAAATCTTCCAACAGACAAAGCCACAAATCAAATGTGTTATTGCCATTCAGCTTAAGAGTCACCATTATGATTCATTTCTTACAGGCTTCTCATAGGTTTTCAAATGCATTTAACCCATAAAGAAGATATGTGATGGTATGCGTTCAGATCTTGTCAGAGACTGGCATCACTGGTAACATAGTTTGTAAGAAGTTTTGTATTAATACAAGCGTATCGATTTCCACCTCTCTCTCCATTTCTACAGCTTTGTTCTCATCTCTCTTTTTAGGCTTTCCATTGCTCATTTTGCCTAGCCATAGCTTTCAGCAATAAATTTGCACATAAAGGAAAAAAGCTTTTTCTCCTAAGTTCCACATTTGTACTTTTTATTAGTTCTCGTCAAATATATTTCTAAAGCTTGTGCTTGCCTAATACACTGTGCATATATTCACAATCTATCTAAATTAAAGACTTATTCTGCATCAAAGTAAATTATTACTGAGTTGCCCTAGTCCCATATTCCACAGTCCAAAACCCTAAACGTGATCTGTTGTTATAGCTCTTAGCTGCTTCTGCTTTCCCCAAAAGGCTAGGTTCACCTCCACCCTGCTTAGCGCTATTGCCTCTACCCAACGAACCCCTTACAGTTGCCCCTAAAAGCCAGGCAATCGCACTGCAGTATCCCATGGACCAGGCACTCAAACAACATTGCAAAATTCTGTTTCAGGCTTCTCCTCCATAGCGCTTCCAATCCCATCGCCTCCCCACACAATTTCTTCCTTCTCTCACCTTCTATCTACACCTTTCTGGTTACTTAAGAATGCGTCCTTCCTGCCTTCTCCTCTTCTTCCATCATCATGGGAAATGAAATACCTTCCTCTCATGATTCTCTTTTTCAATATTCTTCTTTGCACATTACTGTTCAGAGCAGCGCAGATCTTAAATAACTTCAATATTGATATTTTTCTTATCTTCCCTCCCTCTTGTCTTTTGGATCATTTTGCCCTTGAGCTTAACAGTTCAGTAATCTGTACTTCGGCGCGTTCTCACTATCTGTGTTGAAGAAAAACTGAGTTCTTCCTTGCTCTTCCACTAAATTCAATTTCTCAGTGATTTCATTTAATCCTGTCCTTTTTATTCTTTATGATGTACTGCTGTTCTTGATGTGTTTAAAAGGAAAAAAACCTTATTTTATATTTTCTCTTTCAAGACAGACTGTAATCTTCCTATCTTTCTCAGGCCTTTATTCCTCAGTGTAGCTTATGACAGGTCTTGAAACACTGGTACCATATGTTCTCCCAGAGCAAGATCAGAAAGCTCTCTAGCCTGCTTTTTTTTTTTTTTTTCCAAAAGACTCTTCAACTCAGAATGGTACAGTCTTAAAATTGCATTACCATGTTTACCTAAACTGAGAAAAAGAGTGGTAAAGATAAAGAACTCTATGCTCTCCTCTACCTGAGCCCTGCAACGACTTTTTGTAGAAAGGGATGAGTCTTGCGTTGATATTTAGCACACACACCTTCTTCTGAAAAATCCTCAAGACCCTTAGTATTTTTTGTTTCACAATTTTCTAGTCTTCTCAAAATCTTTTCCCTTTGTAGTCAGATTGATTTTGTTTTGTAAAGCTACCATACTTACATATTTTTATTCATATTTATCTTACAGATAAATATTTAATTTTTGTCTCCAATTTTTTAACCTCCTACTCATTTGTCTCAGGCTTCACATGCTACAGACTTAAGAAATTTGATAAAAGTGGACCACTCGAAAACTGTCCAGCAGCAGGGACTGTTCTGTCTGTCCTCTCAGCACACACCACCTCCTCCTGTAGCAGACATTTTTGAGCTCCATGGAAGCTTTTTGGGGAACAAATACAAGTGTTCATTAGTTCCACAAACAAGGAAAGACAACTTATAAGTTCAGTGTAAAATAAAATCACATTCACATTTTCCATTCCCTTTCCCTCTGTCTTGGAGCACTGAGGGCAAGTCACCATGTGCTCAGACAGTTCCCCTGGATCGCATAGATCTGCACAGGTTCAGGACTGGACTAGGAACTAGTATAAAAGGTGCTCAGTGACAACTGTATTAAAAAAAAAAAAAAAAAGAGAGAGAGAACTGGGCTCAGTGTCAGCATAAAGACTTTTTATCCCATCTCTATCATGTCGAATGTACTATGCTTTCAGGAACTTACTTTCATTAACAATACTTCCTTCATATTAATAAGCACTGTACATCACATGCATTAATCAGGACTTTCTAGTGGTAGCAGGAATAATTCAATGAGTATCCAAAGCATCAAATGTATAACATAACTAGCTCTGGACCCAAAGTGGCCAAGCATGAACAGAGAGGATGCTTCACACATCTCAATACGAGACCATCTCTCTAACACTTACCTTGATTCGACAACTCCCTGAATATACACTTATCAGTACTTTAACATACCTCACAGATGGAACTATTAAAAAAAAAAAAATCAGTTATTGAGCCTCTCCAGGAATAAAACGTTGCAAGCTTTACCAAGCGTACAAAAAAAAATTTCCTAACAACAAATTTAAATCTTTAATTTGCTGCAAGTTTTAACCCTGCATTAAGTTTAGCACAGAGTTCTATTTGCACTGCTAATAGACCTGAAGACATGTGGAACAATACCTTCTTTTTAATTAAAGGCTAGATGAAAACCACAGACCGTTCACCTTTAATAAGAGAGACTTATAAAATCATACTTTCACTACTTTATTAACTGACAGATGTTCTTCCCTGAACGCCACCTGGGATCAAAGCCATCCAGTTCTTGCAGGGAGTGCTGTAGTGGCACCCGTGACAGTTTGACAAACCACAGGTGGTGTCAGACCTGTAAAGACGTACGTGATGTCAAACTTTGCAGCTACATTCAGCTCCCCTTCGACATCGCCAGGCTTTGCACAGGTCCGCTGTTGTCCACACCTCACTGAAAGACCAGTGTCACTCGAGATGAGTATCAATACACCCAGCTCACGCAAGGGAGACCAGCACAGAAACACCGGAGCTGGCAGAAACCTCTGTCAGGGCTGGGTGGTCCGTGAAACCTCTACAGAGCACAAGTAATTGTTCGAGCTGTTGGCCTGGGATCAGAGCACGGTTGGTAGCCTGCGCTGCTGGTGGCAGCAGGCTACCCTGCATGTGAGCAGAAGAGCATTTCTCAAAGCAGGGACAGCGCAGGCAGAGCCATCTCGCATCCAGCACGCAGACTGAAAAGGAACTAGAAAGAAATCCTGATCAGAGATACTATGGGATGAAAAGAGCTGGGCAGGAAGGGTGGTCAAGCAATAATGCTTAAAAAAAATGAAGGTAAACATACTCCCTTCCCTTCTCCTTTTGTAAAGCTCAGTAACTACCTTTTATCCCTTTTCCCTCAGTTCCTTGCTTTCCTCCAAAACAGTCCTTGCAAATATAAAGCACTCTGTCCATTTTGTCTCAAAGAAAAGATTACAGGTCCCTTAACACGAGAGCGAGATAACCCATCCATCAGCCAAGGCACCTCAAAACCTCTCATGAACTGTAGTCTTGGAGAACCTGGGAAAGAAAGTGGGTTCCTCATTCCCAACTCCAAGTCCAACACAAGCATCATGCTTGGCAAGGTGATGCCTTCAGTTCCTTAAGATGATCAATCACTTTGGCTTTACAGTACATCCTTGATACTGAGGGATCCCAGACTCCATATTACTGTAACACATTTGCAGGCTCTGCCAACAGAACAGTGTATTTGTAATCTTAAAACAGACAGCATTTCACTGACATTTGGTGTCACCAAAATTAAAAATAATTGCTCACCACTGGCTATAAATTAAGTATGTTTATTTTGCCAAGGGCAACATTTACTAGAAATTGTAAATAGGAAGCAAGTCAGAAATCACTTAAATCATGATCCTAGCTAATTAAATTCTGCATCTAATGGACTAAAATTTATTGACAGCTCACTAAAATGAAGTAAGAAATGCAGTAACTGCATTTGTTGAAAGTAACAAAGTGGTGTTGGTTTTTTTTGGCAGGGGGGTTGCAAGCACTTAGAAGGTTATTATAAAATTGCTCTGGGCCACGCTGTTAACACACAACAGCCAATTACTATTCTTTAATCAGAGAAGACATACCTATATATTGGAAAATAAAACTTGGGCTGTTGTTTCCAATTTTTATTCCTGTTTAAGAAATTGGACACTTACTAAATATTGAAACCTAGGAAGATGCACGCGCCAATTTACTATTAGCTTTCTTCAGTCATTTCAGTATTTCCATCCTGTAATTTGGAATGAATTAATGTAAACATCTTTGTTATTAAACTAATTAACAGTCTTCACAGTGGGAGAACTTGTGTGCTGAGATTTGCCATATGATTAGCAGATCATATTTTATCTCTACTTGCAATGCACACTAACTTCTGACCAACCCATCCATTGACTGGTTTAAGTGTTAAGCCCAGGAACAGAAATCACAGAAAACAGATATTCTGGCAACAAAAAGAACCAAAAGGAGAAGCCTGAAGGAGGAGGAACATTAGTGAAATCAAAGGAAGAAGTTGCACTGTTCTGTGGTAACAGGGCAAGGATTAAATAGCAAACGAAAAAAATAAAGAGTGTTAAAGGAAGAAAAATGTGCAGCTGACTCAGAAAAACATTATTGACAGTTATACTGAGACAAAAATAATGTTATTTTATAGCACACACAAAAAAAGGGCATTACTAAAATAGCTAGGATGCTGAATGTAGGAACTGGAAATAACCAGATGTATAACAATGGAGAGTGTGCGAGGGGGAAAGAAGTAGCTGGAAATTCTCAAGGAAACAAGATGTTTTGAGGTTAACAATAGGTGAAGAAAAAGGAGAAACGTCACTAATATCTGCGTTAATTAGCATGTCTGAAGATTTGTATAGGACTTTCAGAGGCGGCCTCCACACCTCAACTGCAAAAGAGCAAACAGAACAGCAGCCAATTATCTGAATGGACTTCTATATCAACAGCGATGGCCAGCACAGGACTGGTGTACATCTGCCTTTAACGAAACTATACAGCTGAACAACAACTGCGCCCTTCATTCTCACATATTTCCTGCACAGTAGGATGGTAAATTCTCTGGGAATGTTTTCTACTGTGTGTGTGCCTGCAAATGCTGAGCATGACTGATTTCTTCTCTCAGCTGCAGTTTTTATTTCAGCCCACTTGCCTCCATTTGATAGGATTTTTAGATCACATTTAAACTACTTGGTGCTTTTCTGTAAAAGCAATAATCAAACACTTTAATTCATTGACAATATTTATCTTCATTAACCCAAATTGAAGATGTAACTCTAACACATTGCCGTTAACAGTGTAGGATACATTATCTTTCTGCGTCCTAGATGTTGAGCTCCACTATAAAAACTTTTTATATTTTATTATTCTTACACGCATTCATAGCTGCTGCTTTACTAAAATTCCTTTTTAAATGAAGATGTTCCTGCAATAACAAGTCCTGAAAGCAGAAACACTTCATGTCATCCTAAAGCTCTTCCCCAAGAATCCTTTTCACAATACTCCGCAATGGGAAAAGCCAAGGGTGGAAGACGGAGCCGAGACCTGGACTCCATGGAACCCAGCAGCAGGGACTCTGGCCTCAGCACAGAGCTGTGCAACAAGCAGCAGGGATCTCACTATGAGGACAGACACCTGTGGTCACCAGCCACTATCATCTACAGACTGAAGGTAAAAAAAAAAAAACCAACCAAACAAACAAAAACCACACACTACATATAATAAAACATTTATGAATCCTAAAAGAACTAGTCTGTATTCTGTTGAAGCATGTATTTATATAGTGTACAGTCACATACACATCACTTCATGTCCCCAAGGGAATCTCTCTGTTTATTTTCTGTTATCCCAGCGAATACCAGCAGAAAACGCAATTCAGTTGACAAAAAGCTTTAAATCCGTTATACAGTTCTTATGACAAAAACAAATTGAGAATCCCAAAGAAACCTATGGGTTAAGCAACCTAACTACTCCCTTCAGACCCACAACAAGTGAAAAATCAGTTAAACTATCTCAGACACTGCGAGTTTGGCTTTAAATCATTGTTGATCAAATCAGAGAAACTGAACTTGAATTCCGTTCTTGAACCCTGCTATGCTGTAAGTGGGCTTAAGCAGCTGGGCCACGGATGAAGTATAATCACTTTTAATTCTTCTCCTTGAGACAGGCCACATGAAAGTATTCACATAACAAAAGCAGAGTGTTAAAGAGTTAACACCACAGTCTGTAACAAAAACAGTAAGGAGTGTTGTCTCACTCTAGACTGGCTATCAGAGCTGGTATTGCATGTCTTATCTAGCTTCCAGACCAATTATATACCTAGTAAAATAACTTCAGTTATTTAAGAGCTATACAAAATCCAAAGTAAATTTAAGAGAAAGACATTTGGATTATTGATGTTTCTTTTAAAAGCCATACATAACAACATGTAAAAATTAGGGAAGTTGCTAAACAAACTAGTTTTTCTAGGAAATAATTTCCACTTTGGATGAATGTATCGATCTGCGATGCCCTGCTTCAGAGCGCAGAGATCAGTGCCTGAGGAATGCACAAAAGTTTTTGGATGGTGTTCCAGAGGTTTTCTAAATGCCTTATTCAAGCAAACTTGAAAGAGTCCTTGTTATTCCCAATGAAACCACCATATACACAAAACTACAGTATTAATCAGGAGATCTTAACACACATTTTTATTTGTAAATATCAGAAATTTAACTGAAAGACTGCTGGAGAAAAAAAGCCAATTAAGTGTAACACAAATTCATTTTACTTCTTTTTGTAATAATTTGTCACATAATCTTTCATTCGTACGTAACAAATTTTCTGCCCAGCTACAGCTCCTACATGGATATAGGCTATGCACAGAACCAGAGTCACAATCTATTCTATATAAGATTATACGGCATGTAAGCAAAAAATGTTCAGTTCAAAACACGCACACACTGAAAATTCAGTCAGTTACTGCTCGGATTAGAGAAGTTGCAACATTTATTATCAAATACCATATATAAGGAACCTTTATGTTCACTTGTAGATATTGGGTGCCCCACATCATCTTTCACCCTGATGCAGCAGCATGAGAAGGCATTTGGCAAGCCACAAGCAGAGGAGAGCAGTGGCTAAGTGCAGGTGGTTAAGGGCGATGAAGTCTGACAGACATTACATCAGGCAGGTGGGAATAGCAGCAGCCGACAAACTCAACATGATTAGAAAACAGTTATAAATGCTTTACTATTTATAGGCCAGGAATATCCATAGGTGCCACCACAAAAGACAAGCAAGAACTGGGGAATAAATACATATATACACACTATAAACGTGATGATTTTAAAATAGAAAAATCTTTACTTGCAAATTCTAGACCCCAGTAGAATTGCACAGCTCTAGGTCATTTTCAACTTCAGCATCTCAAGAAAGAGTCATAAGTTCAAGAGGGAATAGGTAGAAAGAGAATATCTTCTACTCGCCAGTACCACAACTGGCAGGCATAAACTATACATAGCCAAATGGATCAGCTTAAAATTCTGCTTCATTCAAAATCCTCAGCCCAGAGGGGACTTTTCTTGGAGAGAAATCAGAAGAAAGCAAGCAGATAAACTTATCAAATTCTTAAAACACAAGAACTTCCTTTGACTCATTTAATTCCAGAAAAGGCCTGGCACTTTGTACAACCCCTTAGGCAAGATCTTGCTTTTTTTTTTTTCTTCCAGAATTTTAAATAAAACATTCTTCTCTTATTAGTTATTACAAATGTATCATGCCTTACCAAGATAACCAGTGTGAAGAGAAAATACTCTTAAATTAAGCAGATGCTAACCCATGATTCTCAAAAGCATACACAACGGTTGGAAGTTTTAAAGGATACTAAAGTACTAAGATGCTCAGATCTCACTGAATTAAATGAATTTGGCACCCAGTTCCTCTAGATTGCTTTGAAAAGTCTATGTTTAAAAATTCCTAATAATAAATAGAAAATTTATTTCACAAACAACCAAGCCATCCAGAAGTAGTTTGCAAACAGAAAGGAATTAAATTCAGACAAGTTCATCGCAAATAATTCCACAACCTCCACTCAATCCTACATGTTTTATGAGTAAAAGACAAGATGAGACTTTTCAAATGGCTAAAACATATGGTATACCTTTCCATGACAAATCAAAGAGATCAATTTTTCTAAGCCCTTGGATCTTTGCTGTACAGCATAGGCCCCTGGGCTACAGAAAATTCTGCCACTGAGTTTTCCATTATTTACCTATTTAGCAAGATACAAGTTATCCTAGCCGCTACAGCTGTCACTAAATTATTATTACTATAGCTGAACGTTATGTTTGCAAATGATAAAAGAAAAATTAAGGCAATACTTACAGGAGACAGGCGAATTTGGGTCTTTAATTCCTGAACTTTGTCTCTGAAGGGAAGTTGTTTAAAATATTCAGAGTGTTTCACAGTAATTTCCACTCACCACAGAAATAAGAATTCTTAGTGGAGCTTTCAATTCACTTTTCATGCAAAGCTATTTAATTTTATTATCAAAATACAAAAATTAAAAGACTATTTTTTAAATGAGATGTTCTTAATCTGGCATATACGATTTCATCTCTAGATTTCATTTAGAAATTATTTCATACAGCAATATGCAAAACAAATTTAAATGATGGGACATGTCACTTAAAAAGATATTGGTAAACATTTACAATGCCAAAAGTTTCATTCACATTGCTGTCAAATATAAAAGATGGGTAGATCCTTTGTTTAGTAAGCTAAATATAAAAGGAAGTTTTCCCTCAAGGCCCCGCAAACTTAGGCCACAAAATCATGGAAAGAAACACTGCTCCTGCAGCCAGATCCCAAAGGCACTCCAGACACGTCTGTGGGCAACTCAAATGCGAACTTCAGGGAAACTGGGGAAGAAATGCCCACGGCGAACACAGGGCAACAGCAGCAAAGGAGTAAGCAGGGTTACTGCACTGCAGCGAGAATGTCATTCTCAGCTCTTGTCTACTATTTATACCTGTGTAAGGAGAGTCTATGACACCATCAATAAGGTTTCAATGGCATTTTGAAATCCAACCTTACACAGATGTGACTTCTATCCAGCAGAAAGGCCAGGAGTTGTTGAACAATTATTTAAACCTTCTAATTATTATTCGGCAGCAATCTTAATAATAGAATTAGATAGGAACTCATATTATTCAAAATTAAAAAGAGTTTCTACCCATTATCGGCTGAAAAGTGACACTGAAAATACGTAAGAGAAGAGCTACAGGGAAACTTTTTGTCTAAGCAGGTACAACGGTCACTGTTATTGGCTTGTAATTATTTGATTACATGCCTTCATCTCATACCCCTGTACCGAGAAAATGTTTCGACGTTATGTACTTCTAGGCAGAAGCTCCCTGCTGCAAGGAGTGGCCATCAGGCAGCAGCAGTTGGAACTGAGTTCATAGATACATGACATCTCTGGCACAGTATTGGACCTCGACCTCAACAGTCTGTGCTTTGTCATCATAAAGCCTCCCCAAAAACTTTAATGCAGCCCATTGGTCCATGAGCGCATGGATGGCGTGAGCAGCAGGAAAGTCACTGATGCTGCTCTAGCATTACACACTTTCTGTCAGTGTCTGGCACATGGATTTACATCTCTGCTGTTTCATTTGCCTCTGCGTTGCCTCTCACTCTTTCACTTACACTTTTAGCAGTCTTGGGACAGAGACCAACTCTTCATCAGAAACACACAGATAACCTTCTGCAGCCTAATCACTCAGCCTCAACCTCCAGTTCACATTACTGAATATTGTAGCAACCATGTTGTAACATAGCACATGCAAAAAAGCTGCAGTAAAACAAGCTCAAATGGAAGAGGCAGAACTTAGGAACTTGGCTAGTTGATGACACAACACCCCCAAGTGAAAAGATCTCCACAACAGTCCATCAGTGAGAAAAAATAAAACAACAAAAAAAAAGGTAGTACACTTATCTGACTAATGAGAGAGAAGTATATTTATCCGGGACTCAAATATTCTAAGTTATGTCAAATTGTTATGAGTTTTTCCCGTGCAAGTAGAATAATTTTTCCTTAGATTGCATCAAATAAAGTTTCAGACCTCAAGTTCAGGTTCTTTTTGGATTTTGAGCTGCACAGTTCTACCCTAGCTCAATAAAAATAGCTGAAGAAAAAGCACCATTTCTATGTCACTTCTAGAATCATGAAAAAAACAGGACTATTAAAATTTAGTGTGTCCTCTCTGAAACAAAATTAGAAACAGCAGCACAAAGTGGGAATTCTGTTACTCCAAAGTTAAAGGATGTGGTAGAAAGTGATTCACAGATTTCTGAGAAAACCCCAAATTCTTCCCACACGCCATTCTGCTCAATGAATTTGAACAAGCATACTTTGATATCATTGTCAGTCTGGAGGTAATACAGTGTTAGTTTTGTACAAAAACACAATTCCCTAGACCTGCCTTTCAGATTCTCGTCTTTGCATTTTTGTTTGCAAAGACTACGCTGTCAAACCTACTAAACATGGCTTTCAGTCCTCGTTTCCTAAATGCAGAACCTCCTCTACTCGGAATGAGATCCCAAGTGGTCAATACCATGGAGCGGTCAGAATCTGCTTTTTTCCCTTCTTCCTCCTAGGAAAAGCAGTGTGGTTCAGACTTTGAAAGGGTAGGAACAGCTGTTCCCATCTGAACCACCATGGTGCGGCTATTTGTTCTCTGAGATCAGAGAACAAAAAGTACTTTTTAGATTTCAACCAGTAGTTCTCTGGAGAGAACAGACTGCTTTCTGAAGAATAAATTAAGCACTCAATTAAACTCTACAACAGGTAAGTACTGTTCTTATCCTTTTGGGGAAACACGTTCAATGCTATTATTACGATCTCCTGCAAATAACTCCAATAAGTCACATCGAACTGAGAAATTCCCTTCTCAGCTCAAGCAAAATGTTCAATATAAATAACACAGATTTAAGAAGTGAGAATAACAAAATAAGTACTTTGGTTATTTTGCAAAATATTAAAAGGTGCAGAATATCGTTACTATACCAGACTCTGTTCCACAATTGCAGGACTACGTCAGTGGACACCTCCATTTCTGTAAAGATCCATATGTGCACCAGGGCTTCCCATCTTGTTTCCGATTCTCTACTTCACAGAATTACAGATACATATATATGAATATTGAGGTATTTCTAAATACAAAATAATGCTATAGAAATATAGCATTAAACAATTTCCAATGATGGTGCATCTAATTTAGGTTAAACTACTATGTTTATGAAATAACTTCAGGATTTATTGTTTTTAGCCCGATAACTCATCTACTGCAGTTTAGCTTGCAGGAATTTAAGCAGAGAAGTTAATTAACAATAACTTTCAATCTGCCAAAAGCTTCTATAGGTCCGGTAGGTATTCTATGTACATATGAGCATGACCTAAATAAATAAATAAAAAAGACAGTGCTTCCAGACCACTGGGTTTATTACTAAAATTAATCGAGCAATATTGGCTTGGATATTTTAATAATCTAGAATAGTTAAAGGCAACAGTAATCTCTGAAGATACAAATACTCCTTTTACTTTTTATTAAAACACTGACCGCAGTGATTTAATTAAGCAGCACATGCCTCTAGGTCAATGCATTTTAAGTAAATATTACACTGGACAGTAGCTACCACATTGAAAGGAGTTCTCCAAGCTTGACAAAACAACAAGTAAACCAAAGCAGTGAATTGGTTTTTAAGCAAAAAGTTTAGTAAAACTATATTTGGACAACCTAGTAATGATGGAAGAAAAAGCAAAACTAGCTAAATTTTGCCTGGGTATAGTTTAGAAAAAATATTTCATATATTAATAGAAAAAAAAAAGTTCCATCAAAATACCATGAAATAAACTTTCAACTCTTGATCAACAATAGCCGTAAGTTTCCATTGAACATCTACTTTTTATTCTTTTGTACTTCAAACTACATTTCATTGCTTCTGGATCTAAAGATACTGTGGCCTTTAACTCCATTAATTACCTTATGGGTCCAAGCCCTCTTGAACAGCAGGGCTCCTTTAAGGTCTTACACAGTCTTTTCATGCAAGCAAACCATTATTACAGGTCTGATGCTTTTCCACACTAAAACCCTTCTCACTATTAAAACAAGGCCTTGCAATAAAGAATGGATGCAAGAGTAAACAACAAATAATTTATAGTAAGTTACTCCGAATGAAAGTAAATATCGTTTCAGAATACCAAGCAAACAACAAACAAGAAAGTGTAGCCACTTGTGTAAGATTATTAGAATGAGTAAACACTGCTTGTGTAAGCATTACAAGATTGTGCCCACAAAGCATATTTATTATCAGTTTAAATTTAACAGGGCAGATATGATTGAAAGAAATACATATATATATATATGTGCGTGTGTGTGTATATATAGTACCTGTAATGAATATACACACACATTTTTCTCTGGATAAAGGCCCTGCTTTCCTGACCTACCAGTGTGCTATGATCTGTCTAACACGAGAGAGTGCATTGCTGAAACAGTATCTTAAATCACAATCACAGTATTATTCTCCTAGTTGCAGTTACCAGCATCTCTGAAATGTGTAAAAACCTGTGAAACAAAGACATGCTATAGAAGGCGAGAACGGCTTCCAGCTTAGCACAGCTCTTGAAGTAGTCCTACTAGATTTGTTGATGGGATGTTGGTAATTGGTTGATCCTGCAGGAATCTCTCTAAGTTGTTCTCTGTTGGAAATCACTTACATCCAGCACCAGAATGGGAAATGCTGCTAATTGGTTATGTCTATTCAGAGAATCTGAGCTGGAGTTGGCAACCAAAGCAACTGGCAACAAGAACACTGTTGCTTCAACACTTCCTAAGCTTTCCATTCAGGAAACGTTAGAGGCATGTGTACAAGCATCACTTCAGGATTATCAGAACACACATTTTACTTCCGTAATCAGTGAAAAAGATGTCACGCCTGTTTTCCACAATTCATTTGGCATTACAGAGTTTCTCGTAATTTCTTCAAGTATAAGTCCATCACTCAAACTTTTTTTCTGCAAATAATAAGCTGAAGGAGAAGCTATTACATCCCTTGGCTAAGTTTTTCGCCCTTCAGTGATTAAAGACCTATTGCCTGATGGGTACATGGGAAATCTGTACTCACTTGTACTTCTGCAGAGACCTATGTGTCTGATGCTACACGGGTGGCTGTAGCATCTACAGCCCAAGTCAGAGAGACCTAGTCCAGAAGCAAGATCACTACAAGTTTCAGGGCTTCTCAGCAGACCTAGCTTGGGCATCCTGCCTCAGTAACACAGCTGCATAGTTTCTAGACCAAAACTTTTTTTTTTTTTTGAGGAAATGCACATCTGAACAACCCTGCTCACGTAACTATAACTTTGAGTGGAGAAAGGGAGGGTGACAGATAGTTGCAAAATGAGGAGGATTAGATCAGGGGAAAAAAAGTGCTTTCTTGAGATACAGGTTCTTAAACAGAACTGCTGAGACAGAATGTAAGGAATGAATAATTTTAAATTATCTTTGCCTCTCAGGAGGCTGGTTTTATGCGAGAAAGGATGCCTGTGGTACAAAGGTGTGACTGCCGCAGCTGAAGTGCGGCATTTAATACAGTTACCTCAGACACCAAAACCTCTGAATTTACATCAGCTTGGATTTCAGTGTGGACCAGTGTGGGTAGAATAGAGTTGTACAGTCAAGCAGTACTGCAGTAACTGTTGCTGCTTCTCTGGAAGCCCTGAGCTAGTACAAGTACATCAAAGCCAGGCTGGGAAATGCAGTGCAAACACAGTTTAAGGCCAAAGCAGAATTGTGAGGTTTGCCTTAAATTATACCCAACCACAAAAGTCATCCCACCTCAGTCATGCACGTCCCCACCACCCTACCTGCTCCCCTGGTGAATTCTCTGTCCCTAGACAACTGCAGCCATTGGCCAACACCAAGTCATACAACAGCTTGATTAGCAGCAAGAACCCAGAAACAGAAGCTGCATTTAAAATGTTAAGATTCAGGCAATTTCAGTGGGAGTCTATTGAAATCGTGAATTTAAACACAACCATTAAGCCAGTAAAAGTACATGTCAGTAGGTGTGATAACTGTCAGATGGAGGGGGGGAAAAAGGAAAGAGCATAGAAAAAAATTACAGCTTGAGCATTCTGCTAGAACGATAAAAATATGTGGGATGGAACTGAGAAATGAGCTCCAAAGATGACCTAGGCAAAGAGAAATGTATGAAGGATGTAATGCCCCATATGACTTGAAGACTTGGCAGCTAATTTTCAAGATTGGATAAATTGTCTTAAATAGTCTTTGAGCAATGATTTTTTTCTAAAAAAAAAATTCTTATTAAGAAGTGACATTGTGGCAGTGGTTAGTAACTCATAAGACTATCACACATTTACATGGAAAGTGCTCCAAATATTATACTGCAGCCTTTCAGTGTAAAATTCTTTAGATACATACATACAGTCAGAAAAACAGGTCATGGTCATCTGTACAGATTATACATATAATGCTACAGCACATACTGGTTTAGAAAGTGTCCTTCAGCTGGCAATAGACAATGTAAAAATAGAGACATAGGTTGTAATGTTTGAAAGAAAGCTATTTGAAAGACCTTTTATGCAGTCATACAGGTTTAGAAAGGGACAAACATTTAAAAGTATAAATTCACATATAGGATTCACAGACTGCAGAATAGCCTGTTGGATCAGAAAATGCATCAGAAAAAAATCAGTATTGGTAATGGCAATGCAATTCCTTTTATTCTGCACAAGCCTTCAAAGTTCCTGTATACCCACATCTTCAGAAACAGTCTCAAACCTCTGAACATTGATGCATAACAGAAAGCTATATATGGAGAAGCCTTTGTATGTGTGTGAAATTGCATGAAGATGCTAAAAAGAAGTTAGAGGAAAAGAGAATCACCAACGTGAAAAGCAGGCATAGAAAATAAAGAGATCATCCACTTTATTTCTGGTGTTTGCCATATTTATAAATTCCAAGCCAGTGCAGAAAACAATGAAATGTATGACTGCCCAATCCAAAACAAGAAAAAATTAGATGCCCAGTTTGGTGGGGGTTTTGGGGTTCTTTTGTTTGGTTGGTTGATTTCTGTTTTGTTGTTGTTGTTAAACCTGGTGCTGGCGAGGTTGTGTTTTGTTTTTTTTTTTTTTCCCAACAGTGCAGGCAAATGTCTTGCTCCATTCTGCTTGCTCACCAATCCTGTGATTCCTGCATGTGTTAACTGTATAGGGAGACACTCTGAGCTAACCCTGGATGCAGGAAAGAGTTGAAACTTCATGATCAAAAGTGCAACCTTTGAGCAGTCTAACTGCTGGCTTCTTTATGAAAGGACGCTAGAGGCATAAGTAGTGTCACATTCTTGAAAAATAAAAAGTTAATAGGCTCGAACTCTATTCCAGAAGAAAACTTAATTCAAATAGCCACGCTCCCAGAGGGCACGGGGTTTAAGACTCCACTCTAAACCTCACATTTCGGCAGCTTCTTATTCAATACTGAGCTTTTAGATTACTATGCACTTGCACCCAATGAAGCATTCATGTTCTGCTCCTGGAAACACCACCAAAACCAAGACACTCTCCAGAAATTTAGCCTGGTCATGTAAGTATTGGCACATTACTTGATGAAACAGGAAACAAGAGACCTTGAAGATTTCTACTAACAGGTAGGTGCTAATATACCACAAAACCATCAGCCAAGCCAGTAAAACAGAGACTGCATCAATTTTTACTTCACATATTTGATACCTAAGCTTTTCTGCTTGTTGAGATTGTAAAAGTTGAAAAATATTTCTGCTGTTTATGCTTGAACCTCTTGTTCAAGCCTCTGCCCTGGGAGGTGGCTGCAGCCTGCCCACACCCAAAGAAATGGAACTGCAGTTCCACCCCATCAGATGTCTCACTACGGTCTGAGGTCCTCAGTCCCTGCACACTCCTGCTACAAGGACAAATAAGGTCACTAAAACATCTCCGGCTCTCATTCTCAGCTGAAACACAGAGCTTCCAGTGGGCAACTGGTTTATCCGCTTCTGCACAGGAGGCAGAAAGAGTTCAAACCTCTCTTCCACTTTGTTCACAAGCTTCTATCAAACATGCTGTCAAGAGGACTTGTTCAATCAACAGAAAATCCCAGGAAACTCAATTCTCCATTACCTACAGGCTAAACAGCAGCACATTCCAACACCATCAAAGTCTAAAAAGAAAGAAAATCTGGCACAGTGCTGCCCATTTATTACTAGTTAGTGGAAAAAATTAAAAAGTGAGGGAAGTCATTTGTTCCCTTTAAATATTCCTTACTGCTGAGGGTATTTCCCTTCAAGCTTGTTAAACACATCTGAAATTCTGTGAACCTTTTGGACTTGAAAATGTTTACTGCTCTCATTAATTTCCACTTAATCAGTTCAGAACGTTCAAGTACCTGTCATCTTCTGAAGACTCAAAGGAAACTGTAAATTGAAACATTAAAATACAAATATTTCAGGAGAGATTGCTAGAATAATCATATAGACACTCTAAAGCTGGGGAAGGATTAAATGTTCTCAGGATGTCCTGACTGGAATACTTTTGAATTCCAGGGAAGAAAAAAAATCATAAGGACAACACCCAATCTTGTAGGCAGAACTAATAAATATTAATAGGTGTTTGTAAGCACTTTTCGTACTTTACTTAAGAGATACAACTTGACTGGAAACTCCAGAATAGATGGACAAGCTTCTACCATGAACTAAGGAAGATTAGGAAAAAGACTTTTGATCAGATTCTGAATAGATTTACATTTGTTTAATTTTGTCTCTTTTTAACCACACACAGATCTGAATTCTTCTGTCTCACGCTGTATTACCATTAACACACATAGAGAACGGGCATAATACAGTTCTAAAACAGGACAGCTTTAGATGCATCCTGGTGTAATTTAAATGCAAAGCGGCACAAGATGAACAAGTATCACGTATCCTTTTCAATGCCTTGATCATAAACGGCTTCTGAAAGGAATTTAGCAGTATTCACCAGTTTACAAAGATTCAGGCCCAGTCATAAAAAAAAAAAAATATAGTAGAAGTTTTAAGTTATAAGAAACCACTAATAACCAGATGCAGCACTTACATAAAATTGAACCCAAATGGTGAAACAGAAATTAACGTAGAATTTTAAGTTATCTGCTGTGCAATGGCTCTGTTCAGTTTTTATATCAACTACATGTTTTACAATCAATGAAAAGCAACAGAAATTCTAATTAACTCTGTTTTGACTTTACCACATCTTCGACCTTCTACTACTGTCAAAAACAGGTTTTCAAAATACTTAAAATCCTCTCTAATAATAAATTCAGTAGATAATAATTTCAGTTGATTTTTGGGTGTCTTTTTTTGATACAAATATTTTAACTGTCTCTTATTTTTGTTGCAGTTCACACCTTCCAACCATAACTGCACAAAATATAAATCCCTATTTCATGTACCAACAGCTGCTCTTGTACATCATGATCAGCCAAACCATCCTCTATAGAAACATCTGCTAACTCTAAACAGTCTGGGAGAAAAATAAGAGAGTATAGCAATGTATTTTACCCATCAATAGAAATACGCAGCTTAGTTCCTCACATCCCTCAATTAAGTAAATAGCCTATTTCTTGGTAAAGACACTTTATTTAGTCTAAAGACACAAATACCTTGATGTGTAGACATCGCTTAAAAATCCATTAAGGAAGTTGGTTTTTATAAAAGAAAAAAGAGAGATCATAGTAGTGTTGATGATTTCCTAATCATTATTGGAGAACGACAGGTGCAAAAAGGACTGTTGATCTGCAGAAATGAAAACTAGAGCCTGTGGAAGACTGGGAGAGAGAGCAAAGGCAGGAAAAGAGATCCAGTATCAGTAGGAAAAAAAAAAAAAATTAAAAAGTAGGAAGGAGAAGAATGAAAGAAAAACAAGAAAAGCTGCCAGTAGGATGCAGTATTAGAGGAAGCAAGATAAGAACCATATGCATTTGGTAGATCTGCAATGTACATGTTGTTACAGGGCAACTGCAATAGCATCTCAGACTGGCAATACTCAGATCTGTTTGGGTTTAGTAATTTTAAGTGAATTAAAAACATCAGCAGCATACTTGTATTATTCAAGATTTTCTTTGAGCTCCTTGATGCCATGTTCCCTAAGGTCCAAACACGGGATAAATAAAGTTCTGAAGTATGCTGTCATCTGTTCCCCAGTGGGAATTGGACTCCATCAGCAGACCTGGAGGGCATGCTGCAGGGCACTTCCATTTTTACAGCCTGCTACACAGCAGGGATTTAATCAAGGTGAGATCAGCATATGGGAAAACAGGTTCATGTTGTTGAATAGCTGAGTTCTGTCTGTCTCTAATTTGTTTCAGTGATAATGAAGATCTGGAAAACAGTTTTGTGTAAATGAATTACAGACACTCAACGTGCTGAAACATCTCCGTAGACCTGAAACAGGACATTTTGTGCTAGTTCCGAAAAATTACTGGAATGTACAAGCCATGGATCAGGCTTTATATGAACATATAGAACTATAGACAGATGAAAAAAATGATAATATAGAGTCAATCAAATTATCAATTTGTTTTATATTCTACCAGTGAGATCACCTCCTAGTGAGTAAGAGGATAGAAATTCAACTCCATGAGACAAGTTTTTAGTGTGACCTATCAGGATAACATTAGCTATTGAATAGTTGTTCATTAGCTATTACCATTTTTTTTTTCTATTTTTAACAATCAATGTTCAGCAAATCTTTACACTCAGAAGGAACCAATCTATGGTGCTCAGAACAGCAGATGTTACTATGCTATTACATTCAAAATGGGATTTGAAAGCAGAGAAGTCACTGGTATCATATGCTGTACATTGATTGCTTGCACCCATTTCACTTTCCTAAAACTAAATGAAATTAGAAGAGTTTCCAAGGAGCACACCCAATTTATCCCACCAGCATGAAAAGAGGCAAGCATTCGACGATAACACACTAGCAGAAGTATGCATATGTACTCAGGCTTGGGCTTGGAAACAGAAGGCAACAGCCTTCACCTACAGAGAGGTTTTTGGACATGTTTTCAACAGTTTCTATCATTTTGAGAGGACTGTGCAACAAAGCCCAGATAAGAAAAAAAAAAAAAAAAGTTATCCTACAGGAAAAAGTTTAAATCGCAGTGAACAAAGATTTCAGAAAAAAATATGATCCTATTTTTAAAAGCTGTGCTCCTATTCTGAAAATTGAGAACAACACTGAGACACATTTTTTGTTGTGTCTAATAAAGACAGTTTGAGGTTTAAGAACAGTGCAACCTCACAGTCCCACAAAATACCCCTGGATTCTGGAGGTCAAAAGATCTTTGATCTAGTTTGTGCTTTATCATTACCAATGAGTTGGACACGGTCCACTCTCATGGCTGTATTATGCTCCCTAGGTCCTTTTGGGTTTTATGTTGTTTATTAAAACTTAATATCTTATTAAGTCACCAAATAGTAAGCAATTAGACAGAGACAATATGAAGAAAAATGGAGAAACAGACTCCTTTATATGTCAAAGCTTTAGGAAGACACATTATGGCTCTTGGGACATTGCTTTGAAAAATTTAGTTATCGTTCATAAGTCTAGGTTCACATGTTTCCTTCTAGAATCGAGATCATTCAAAGGTCACTTGTAAAATCACCATGGAGCATCTCCCTTATTACAGTCCATGACACGAATTATGCATTCCCAGTAAACCTGGGGAAAAGAATATATACCCCAAAGAACAACAAGGTAATAAAATCTGACAATAAGAGAAAATTTATCATAAAAAAAACTAATAATGGCTGCTAGCACTTTTTAATCACAGCTACTGAACTGCTGCATCCTGAGGAACATGGTTTGTTTTAATTATTTATCAGGAGTTGATGGTTTATTTGGAAGAAAATGCAATTATATCCTGACACTTTAATCACTATCAGTTTGTTTTGTTCCCCTGCCACTGCTAAGAGGAAGGTTACCTTCCTATGGAAATTCTGACATTTCTATAATTGGTTTTGCAACTCTTCCAAGAGACTGAAAGTATTCATATTATTAAATTTGTGCAAAAATTGGAGTTAAGATATTATTAAGATTGATGGCTAATAACACCAATAAACCAAACCTCAAATAGATAAAATTCCTTTTCTCCTTTCCTGTTAGATACGTGCTATATATAGCCTTTGGGAAGCTAAATCTCAACTGACGTCAAAGATGGAAATCAAGAACAGCCCCTTAACACACCCATTCAAATAGCTCCAGCATCCAGTAAAACAAGTTTAGAAAAAAATATTAAAAATCAAAGACTAGCAAATCAAAGGCTCATAGAATGGATAAGAACTCTGCTCCACTGAAGTCAAAGGAAATTTTGCTAAATTTAGCCTTTAGGTTAGAGGTTTGTTCTTGCCAATTGTTCATAAACAGGAAAAATAAATGACATTCTCAAAAACGCTGTGGAAAGCTTTGGCTAGTTTCAGTATTCAGAGTATTTGGGAAAATATTCACACAGCTGCAAAGTAGCAGAATTAAATATTTAGCTTCAAGATCGAGTTAACTCATTCAGTAGAGATTCTAATATTGTTTTTACATAACCACGTGATGAACCTGCTAAGCATCCTTCAAGAAGCACTATGCACATAGATGTAAAAGTGGAAGGGGAGAGGAAAGGAAAACACCATAAGCAGCAGGACCAGATGATAACAACATTGTTTAGGCTGGCTTCAGCACCCACAGAACTGCACTTTCATCCTTCTGTTGCACTGTCCAGGGACTTGAATGCACACCAAGTTATTCTGCAAATGAGAGGCAATCCTGGTTATCAGGTCGCTTAGAAGTGAACGTGGCTTGGCCACCACCGAGCCCAAGCTTCACATAGTTTTCAGCAGGACTGATGCTCTGGCTTAGTGCTGAGTGGTTACACAGCTCCTGGCTGGCACAAAACAAGTTCAGCCTCTCCAACCCTAGAGAGGGTCCCTTCCACGCGCTCTGAAGAGGACAAAAGGTTGCAGGTGGAAGCGAAGCAGATATCAAGTGCCAGGCACTTAGACACCACACCTAAGAACATTGCTGCAAATTTGTTTTCCCCCCGAGAGTCTCACCACACCACTGTATAGCTCAAGCAAACATTAAAACACTTCAGGGCTTATCTCTACCAGACCCATGCTCTGTAGCCTTAAAGGCTTACCTGTGTCAACCAACAAGGTAAAAAGTAATCCCGGGTTGCAGGAAATTGGATGGTCCAGATGCTCAAACAAAGCCTAGCTTCCTAAAAGCAGCCAGTGTTTGGACAGTCAATAGTTATGCCAAATAGAGAAAAATGGATAGCGACTTTAAGTTCTCTATGTAGGATTTGGAGATAACAGCGGAAAACACACATTGGTGGATCTCTCAACAACAAAAGCCCCCCCTGCCAACCCAAACAGCATGAACCATTCAAAGAGAACTGACTTAAACCACACTTATCTAATATTAAAGTGGCAATAGGTAATTTGAAGAGAAAGATATACTTGTTCAAATAATCCCCCACAGCTCATAACTATCTCACTGTGTGCCTGGAGTTTATCAGTGTTGTAGAAGACGTTTATTGACTTTTATTTTCCCTTCTGTTGCCAAAGCACACCAAGGTTAATGCAGTTAACTCAGCATCTCTGAGGCAGGCAGGAGAACATTTGACTTCAAAACACACACACTTTAACAAAGCAAGTATCAAATTGCTTAAGGAAATAGTGACAAGATTTGTTTTCAAAGTGTCACAGTAAAAGACAACGACAACTCTGCTCTTTACTTTCTGTAAGGGTAAAAACTAACAAGGAGCTGAGCGCCTGCAGAATCCAAATAAGTTCAGTCATGGAATTAGACACACCCCACAAAAAGCCATGAACAAGTCGTTGAAGTGGGATCTCACAAAATTGATAAATATGGATCTATGGGCCCTTTTATTGGAAAAACGGCCTTCCTCAGGTTGTCATGTGAATTCCTCAACCTACTTTTCTATTTTCTCTGGGTCAGATTTGAGACCTGAAGTACAGGAACTTTTGCATTCAGTCCCTATGCTGCACGAGTCTTCTGGGAAAAAAAAAAAAAAACAATAAAAAGTCACCAAAACCCCCCACATCTACATGAAAGAAAGCAACTCCTTTACACAAACCTGGTAACTTTTTCAATATTAAGTGTACCATATGCCTAATTTGGCAACTTAATCCCTCTTTATAGTCTAGGGAGAGCACACACTTTCCCATAAGGAGATCTAAAACACTGACATACACTTACTTGTCCACCATCTAGACCTGATTCACTTGCATACAAGGCTGTTGAGGTGAATTACAGGATTCCACTCACTAATTTTCCAGTCTTTATGCAAACAAAATGCATCAGGGTTTCTTAACACACTCATTACAAACATTGTAAACATGGACAACTGATAAACTTCATCAATCACAAAGCTATTCTTAAAAGCCAAGTTAGCCTAGGGTTATATGGCTTTCCACTGAAGTTCAATAGTTCTTTCTTCTGGGGGGGAAAAAAAAAAAAAAAAAATCATCTTTAGCGCAAATCACAGCCACTCTTTGCACTTGAAAACATGATTTGAAATATACTGCAGGTCTTAATGGAAATCCCAGGGTAGGGGGGAGCAGGAAATCAAATTGTGATTTTTTATTTTTTTTTATCCCACTTTAGTCACATAAATCTCATGCCATCAGACTTATCTAAATCCATCATGACTTGATTTATCTTTTAGCTTCATTTCTTTCATTCTAGCTTTTCATTTCTGAAGATGACTTTATAATCTATTTTATTATTGCTCATATTAGACAAGACAATTGTATTCCCAGGTGCAGGTTATTTCTTACAACCTGCTTTTAGTATTTCCAGGCCACCAGTTCCTGATGTAACACAGTGAGCTCAGAAGACAGACACACAGTGCAGTAAAACAAACTAGCGTTGCAGAGACAGACTTTCTAAACTAAATACTGTTATTGTACTGTGCCTAGTGTAAATCACTGCATCTAATTCCAGCAAATATTGATACACATCCATTTGCCTGATTTAGATTAAAGATTCTCATACAAGCTTATTTCCTCTGTTTGCTAATACATTAAAAGATGAGAAATATTTACCATTTTAGATGTCTACTACACTACCAAGCTTCTATGAACAAGCAATCTGTTCCAAAGACACAAAAAAGCTCAGATAAGAAAAAAATTCCCAGTCAATTCTCTTTTTTTTCAGCTTGATACCACTCAAATCTGTGAAGCTATACTATCATAAGCAAAAGAATAATCAAGATACTGATTACTAGCAGAAATTAAACACAGTAAGAATCGTAAATCCATCCATTAATGTCCTATAATTTAAAGTTAGCTCCTGAACTCTTTGATCCAAAGCTATTTTTGTAACATTTTTGGTGCAACTTAAAGTCAAAGAAGGAAAAGACCTGTTTTCTAGATGGACTTCAAAGTTATCCCAATCTGGTTGAATTCTCAGGAGATCAGTGCTTCTTTTTCTTTTCCCTTTTTAACCAGTATGATGATAATTTCAGTCCCTCATGCTTAACAGATTATTTCACTGCAGTTGTCAGTCACTTTTTTTTTTTATTCTGCTCAGATGAAATGAACCATTACTTTACCTTCCTTGAATTCAACAGATCTAGAACATCTAAAGAGCACATGTGTTTTCACCTTGAATTTGCCTTCCTATTAATACATCTGTATCTTGCTGTAAGAAACATCTGGGACAGCTTCAGGCAGCCTTTCAAAAATATGGTAGTCCATATGGCAGTACAAATGTCAGGAGAGAAAAATAAAGTCTCCTGTTGCTGTCATTTAGTTTGCCTTGTAGTTAAATGAGAAAATAACAAAAGGTGTTTCTATAGCCAGCAGTCTGATTTGGTAACGTTGTGCGTCTCCAATCCAGAAAATACAAGAATAGCTCTCTTCTTAGCCTAATCACCTTCTATTGATAAATGGCTCCAAAAATATTATTATTTTAGAAGATGCACAACCAAGTCCACCAATTGCTGTTATAAACCATATTCTTTAAAAAGCAGCTAAAATCTAAACTACATGATATACTGAATAAAAGACAACTACTATTAGGTCTCTAATGCACAAGGACTATAACATGCAGGTCTGGAAGACAACTGATGTATTTTGCCGTGAACATACATTATTCAAAGCTCAGAAAATCTGTTAAGCAGGGACAGGAGCCCAGGTCTTCCCACTTGCAAATAAGCATCCTCACAACTAGTCACCTTTCCACCTAGGTTGGGGCATTCTTTACTTATAACAGTCAATTCTGCTCCAAGAATACATTTCACCTTGCTAAAAATCTTACCCACGCTACACGAGCATCACATTTTAATTGATATAGCAAAGCAAACTTAGAGAGTAATAATCCCCACTACCAGCATTTACTTAACACAGTAAAATGGTAGGTTACACTAAAAGAATAACACACACCAACTTGCTACCTTTTTTTCATTAATAATGATTCTGAGGCATAACATTTAAACTGAATGTGCACAAAATAGAAAAAAAAATTTGTTCACAATTGTAAGTTACAGGTGCATAGTATATTATCTCGTGGTAACGCCCTATGTACAGACTAGAGAAAAATATTTTACTGAGAGTGATAATCCTGAGAAGGGTAAGCAGCTCATACACACTAGATTTCTCCATTGTGAGAATTGGTATGTGAAAGTGATAGCTACAACAGATCTAGCTAAATTCTCTGGGTAAGGAGACGTGGTGAGAACATATTAGACAGCCCTGAACAAGGAGCTACATAAAACAAACCACTGTAGGAATTCCCACGCCCAGAAACATCCTTGAGGCATAGTTCTGCCATTAGACCCTTTATGAGAGGGGATTAAGAAGTAGCTGCTGATAAACCTTAGTGAAAGATGACTGTCTTTTCTGAGCTAGTTTCCCTATGGTGCTCAAAGCAGAGGCAGGGGAAAGGAGAAGGAAAAAAAAAATAAAAAGAGGAGGACTTGTGTCAAAAGACGGAACTTTCCCCTGCCCAGAAAAACATAATAGCAAATACAAAGGAATCGTCCAAGCTCTAGATAGTTCCCTGTAGGTCATGAACAAAGAGGAAAGGTGAAGGCAGGTTCTCCTAACACAATCATGCCAACTAAATTCCCATTTCAGCTTAAAGCAGCAAGAATTTAATGTCTCTCTATTGTCTGTCAAGACCTGACTAGAGAGTGAAATTTCAATCTCCTCTCAAATTTGACTCTTACTTGCTGTAAATATTTTCCTACATCAAGGAAGTACAAGTAAAATTGTATCATGCTACTCATCTACTACGCTTCTCAGAATACACTTCTAAGACTTATTAAAACAGTATTTCTGCCATTGGCATAGCGTGTCCCTCATTAGAAGCAACTACATACACTGTCATTTTTAAATGGAAGCAGAAGTTTTCATGTTTATGGTATTTGATGCAAGACATTTCATAGTTATACAATGCAATCAAGTAGACTTCCTTCCCTAAAAGGTTTTATAAAACATTGTATACACCTCAGAAGAAATCACATTGTATCTTGTGTCACATTTTTAAGAAAAATTATGATAAGAACTGGTTAACATCCCCCCGCCCCCCAAATCCCTAAATATCCTCAAGTACAATTTAAAAGTTAAAAATTCCAATAGTTGGTACTTGAACTGTGCAGATAAAGTAGCTGATTTGTCAGCAGATTCCCAAATGACACTTTGAACAAGACAAAAATGTAACTCTTGATTGGATTACTTCTATCATTGACCTTTCAACCTTCCCAGACTTCTCTGTGGATTTAGTAAAGAGTTTTTCTTCCCAGGCTTCAACTACAGACTTACAGGGTGTAGCATTGATTAAAATTCTGGTGTGCAACCTCCAGCTAGCCAGTCGTACTGATTCGTTTGTTAGTCTCACCCTCCTGCTGAACCCAAGCAAGCCCACACATTCAGGATTATCTGTAAGGTGTAGGAAATCAAAGCATCAGGTGATGAATGAATCCTTTTCCTTCGGATAAATCTCTGAAGAAAAAGGCTCCACGTGCTGACTCAGTACCAGTGCTCTGCTTCAGGAAAGAAGCAGCTGGTCTAGAGAACATTTTCACCAGCAGGAGCTACAGATCTGCTTCCAACTTGTTTTGCTTTCCCCTTTTCAAATTCCTCCCTCTGTGTTTCACATCTCTCACAGGCTTATCAAGGCACCACTGACCAAGCTCACCCCTCCTATTAACCCCATTAGAAACCTACAAAAGACAGGTCTAGGTTCACCTTCCTGAAACAGGAAGATAACCGAAAGTGAATTCGGAACCACAACCAATCAAAAGGCCCTGCGTTGTGACAGCGGGCTGCTCCAGGCTGCCATCCATGAGCAGCGCAGAGCCCACAGCATCATTCAGAAGGGAGCAGCTGCCAGGTGAAAATCAGCTCTGTTTTGTCACAGCTTGAGTACAGGTCATCCTCATGCAGCCAGCCAGAAAAAGTCATGGTAGGCACCTAATCAAGCCAGAAATTGCTTCCCTGGTGACAACTCAGATGGAAAAAGGAGCCTGCATGTCATCACCCCAAATAGCTAGTTGGAGCTATTTGTCTGCACAATGGCAACTTTGAAGTAATACACAACCAGAACAGCGTGAATCCAAAAATTTTGCCCTGTAGGATTTCTCAGAGGACTTTGACTAGACTAGGAGAAAATCCCATCCATATAATTGTATTTGCAGAATGAAATAAAGTTAGTACAAGATGCTTCATGCGTCCTCCAGATACTGAAAAGGGTATTGACAACAACTTCGGTGAACAAATAAAGGTAAACCAATTGTAGCGTAGGAGGTGTTATAAACTAACATTCACACATGAATCATTAACATATTAAAGACAGAATGAGCTCTGGAAATGCCTGAATCCCAAATGAAACACTTCTGAAACTACTGTAATACTGTTCAATGTACTGTAACAGTCAAAAAAGTAATACATTGCTATTTTACATTAGAAAGGGAATAGGATAAAGTGAAAGATGGTATAAAGTCATCACAGAAATCAAATTTATACTTGAGTGGTATATTGTGTTCAATTGAATTTTCTTCATTTCAAAATGAACAGACGATAGCTGATTAATTCAGAGACAGGTGATAGATGTGATTAGAAGTGCTTGATCTTTATACCCAAGCGATAAAACAAGGAAGAGATTCTTGAAGAAATATAATAAACTGACAGAAAATATAATTTATGAATTCCTATTCATTTTTCCTTGCAATAGATGATGACTCAGACAAGTTTAAAAAAAAAAGGAAAATTCAAAAAACTCCTATTTATCACCTCTTCTTCCCTACATAGGGCAATTAGTTTGTGAAAGTCCTTGCTATAAGATTACCACCTAAATGACAACAGCAGAATAAATAAGTGGCCAAATTAAATTCTGTAATTAGTCAGGAGTAACAACAAACAGAAACCAACCAGCAGCCAGCGAGGTTAGTGCCTTGTCAGTTCAGTTTAGGGAAGAAAGTTTCTTCTGCCTTTTCAAGGAATTTTTTGAACCCTCTCTTCCTGTTTCATTTTTGCTTTTCTTTCTCATCTCCTTTTAAAGCCAGTATTTGGAGAAGACAAATTGAAACACCTAAGTTTCAGTTAAGAAACCCAAACATGATAAAGAATGTTCTTAAGTTTACTGTCCTCCCAAACATTTTTTTAACACGTATATACATATCTACACACACACACTGGATTTAGTGATTATAACCTTACCACTAACTTCCACTAGTATTAAATTCACGGAGGAAGGTGCTGTATCTTCTTATAGAGAGCATTTCATTTACCACACAATTATAATTTTCTAGTAGGCACTAAATGTAAAGGAGACGATTTTATTTTGTGATGCAGTGTACTTACCACAAACACACTCTTTTTGCACATCTCTCTCTTCCCCCAGCAATAATAATTTCTTTAAGCATCTCTTTAAAGCAAAGATCCATCCCTGGATAGAAGTCATTCTGTTACAAAACGGAATCTAGAAAATAGAGCAATGAAGCTGAGTTTTTAAAACAAGGGAAACTAGATTGCATTTTTAGTAAAGACTTCATTTACACCTATTCAGCTGTTTAATCTTGATCACATCTTGCGCTCTCTTCAGAAAAGCATGCTCAACTTCAACATCTCACTACAATGTATTATCAAATTACCCGTCTTTTTTCAGTTCAACTGTTTTGCAATTGAAAGTGATTATCTGCATTTCCCTTCATTTTGATTTTTCTTTTTTTTTTTTTTTTTTTTTTTTTTTTTTTTTTTTTTTGTTCCTTCCCCTCCCGGGTGGCTCATTATTCCCCTAGTTTGCATATGAAATCAGTCTTCCTTTTAAACTGGGAATTATCTCTGCTTCCTGGGGAGGACAGAGCACTCAGCCTGTAACGAACTTTATACGAACCACATAGAATAACACCATACAATACGGAGCAGCAGACTTTAAAACATACACACACTTACATCATTTGAGGTCAAAAGTAACAAAGGTACTTTAACAATTGTGAGATTAAACTGAACCATCTTCTGCTAAAAAAAACATCCAATTTGATGGCACAAACAGGCTCAGATGATGCCGGTCACAGCGAAGCGTCTTCTCAAGGTTGGGTGGGTGGGCTATTAACTGGTGTTCCTGCTGCCTGTTTTTCCCACTCAGCTTCTCTGCTGCCCAGCAACGAGCAGAACAAAGCAAAAGCCACAAGGCCAGTCTCAGAGCAGTGTTTTCATGAACACTTGAAAGTTTTATAATCTAGGAGTTGACCCTAGTAGTAATAGTTGGCCCTCCTAGCCTAAAAGCAGAACTGACAGAGATGAAACATGTACTGCCAGATGTGTATGCCATACACTGGCTGCATAAAACAAAGAAGATTTTATGCAGCCAATGGTACCTGGACACCATGTTCCCCATATTTGACTTTTAAATACCCTGGGCACCTAATGTTCCTGTTTGGGCACACTTAAAACCAGCAAGATCTAACCAGCTGGTGTGGAAGACCGATTAAAACCTACGGACAGGGCAGAGGGAGTTCAGTATCTGCCCATAGATGTACAACATGGTCCTAAAAGATAACTTTTTAGAGTCACTGCCAAGCCCAACCAAGGATATATGACAGTCATTCGTTATTTCCAAATACGTAACTTTGCATACGCACAACATGATCAAACAGTTCCATTTTCCCTCCCTCTCCCAAAGATTTACCATTAACTAAGTCATTTGTGTTTACAGACTTTTTCCAATCATTAATTCATTTCCTCTTCCACTTCATTGGTATGATTTTTGATTTTTAAGTACATTTTGAGCCCCATCAATTACTATTTTCCACCCATTTAATACACACTAGCTGACTGTAGATTTGCTTATTTTGTTAGATAAAATGCCAGATGGTAGCAAGTCAAATGCTCCAAATACTTCCATTGCATTAATAACACTGCATTTACAAACCAAACGCGTTATCTCATCAGAAGAGATAAAGTGAGTTTAAGAAAACCTATTGTCTATAAACGCATGCTAATTGGCATTAAGTATCTTATAACTGCTTTTAATTTTGTATTAATTGAGTCTTGTATCAGGCTCTTCATTATCTTGCCTGGATTAATATTTTCTGACAAGTCTGTAATTATTCTGGTCACTGAATTTACCCATATTAAATACAGCACAGCATTATCTTATTTGCAATCCTCTGGAACCTACCTCATATTCTGAGACTTTTAAAAAATCAAAATTCTATTCATTTCTTCCTACTGCATATACAATTGTCTGGTAAGTATTCGCAATTCAACTTGTAAATACTTTTCTTTATTTTTATAGATAGATACTTATAAAGCCCCAGATACAACTTAATTATTTCTTTTATTGAGACACTGCCTTCTCCACTTTAATAGCTGCTGTTTTCATTTTCCCTTTACTATTTGTATTATTCTCACATAAGTAACTTCCTTCTTTGGTGATTTCTTTTCAATAAACACCACAAGCTACAGACTTTATCTGGTTTTACCCTAAATTAGCAAAACACTTGAGCTTATGCACAGTTTCAATCACACGATACCAGAAATTAAGCTCATTAATTTTCTTTTTAAGAACTGTAAGCATACTTAAAAGCAAAAAAAAAAAAAAAAAAAACAAAAAAAAAAA
>JAAGAY010145994.1:73990-126914 GCA_011801015.1 Ardeotis arabs
TACAGCCTTCACCTTGGGGATCCACCATGGTTGGCAGCTACAGCCTTCACCTTGGGGATCCACCATGGTTGGCAGCTACAGCCTTCACCTTGGGGATCCACCATGGTTGGCAGCTACAGCCTTCACCTTGGGGATCCACCATGGTTGGCAACTACAGCCTTCACCTTGGGGATCCACCATGGTTGGCAACTACAGCCTGCACCTTGGGGATCCACCATGGTTGGCAACTATTCTCAAGGACGTTGATGGATAACAGGCTGCAGGCATCTAGTTTCCTACTCAGCCTCGAGTACAGATAGCAGCCTCGAGTACATTCACCAGTAAAATAAAAATAATTGCTCATTAGTCTCCCTGCTTACAAAGTAAAACATCCGGTTTATAATATTTAAAAGAAGTTTTAAGCACTCAAATCTTGTTACAAAACATTTTGAGAGATTTGTGCATGTTCAGAGCTGAAAGCAACTAGAAATATTAGAATTTTTTTTTTATAAAGAGGTAGAACTTTCAGAAAGATCCAGTGCTGCTCCTGAACAAAAATACTATTTTTAGACAAGGATTATTCAGAACTATAAAACTTCTCAGAAAACTAACATAGACAACTTGGAGCTTTAAGAGAAGATTTGAAACGTAACAGCATTTTCAACAGTTAGATGCAATTTCCTGGTCAAATATTTCCTAACTCAATAATTGCAATTTTATCAAATTCTAAATCTACTTAGCATATAATGCTAAAGTATAAGTGACTAGGTTGCTAATCACAAATCAAGTGTGAAACCATAGTGAGTCCTGAAAGCTCTTAAGATGCTTGTTCACCATTATTTTCAAATCATGTTTTCTTTGATTCAGGTTAAGATTCTTTGGATCCTGCTCACAGTGCAGAGTTCTCACATGAGAAATTCACATTTAAATTAAGCAGGTATTGGGATTTATCTCTTAAAGAGAAGGAGTTTTGAAATATATTGGTAAAGCTTACCAATTTTGACTACAAAAATTGATACATACTAGACATTACCATAATATATACTATACTTGGGATCATACTATCTAAGTAGCAAATAAAAAAAAAAAGTCATTTTGAAGCATTTCTTCCTGGTAGAAAACCAAGTTATCCATTGAAGTCCAAGAACTCACAGAAATCAAAGTAATTCACAAAGAATTGACCTTAGGCAACAAAAAGTAATTAATTAAAGCATTGCTGGATTAGTGCTTATTGGTGATATTAATTATTCATTTAAAAATAATTAACAGTAGTTCTTATTAAGTTTAAAATCAGGAAAAAACACACTTATAGTTCATTAAAAAGTAGTCCCACCTTTTTGGGGTTCTTTTGGGTTTGACGGGGTTGGGGTTTTTTTAATTAATCCTAACTGACAGCGCCCATTCTTCCTTCAGATTCTGTTATGAGACCTTGCAAGTGAAAGCCAGTGCAGCCTGCTTTCTTTGCAGCAAGCAAACTTTGAGAGAAGAGAGCAACTTACATGGCCCCTTGATGCACTCTCCAACATTATGTAATTCTCCAATTATCCAAACATACCCAGTCTATAAGGAGCAAAAGTTTTTTTATACAGGAAGTGACATGAACACCACAGCCTGCAAACAGAATAATCTGGAGGTCGGGTGCTACTACAAATAAATCAGTAACAACATAACCAGTATTTCTATAGTCCCAAGGACAAAGAAAAGAGAGAAAGAGAGACACCAAGCTTTTCAAAATTACTTACATTAAACTTAGGCAATCAACCCTCTAGGCAGCTTTGCAAAGTGAAGCCTAAAAATTCTTTTTATATTAATCTTTCTTTAAAATTCTAGCCAGAGGAAGAAATTCAAGGGTACCTTTTCTGTGGAATAATGCCATCATTTATCATCCAGGCTGACATGCAAAGTGACATAGGATATGGAAAAACTCTTTAAAAGATAGGGGATGAAATCCTAGACTCCTTGAAGTTTCTAAGAAAATTTGCATGACCATTCCATTGAATAAAGTTGCATCAGTGGTCCTTATTTATGAACAGTATGATTACAACCTTTCAGTTTGCAAGGAAGTCTCCTAAAAAAAGAAATGTGTAATTCTTGCAGCTATTTTTACATGTATTCTTTATAAGACTCATTTTCTAGAGTACAGCTTTTTTTTTTTTAATTATTATTTCTCCCTCCAAATGAAGTGTTGAAGATTTATATTTTTCAGCGCACACACATCTTCTAATGTTTGAGACTGACATACCTGCTAATTATAAAGTTTGATCAGGTGAAAATAAAATCAATGGTATATACGACTATAAAAAATTATAATGGTGATTAACTCATGTATTGCTCCAACCCACCTGCTTATACCTACTGTGCATATTTCAAACGCTATTGAAATAGTTTTAAAGAAGCAGAACACAATCTGAATCTTGTTAGACCATTAGAACTAACTTTGCTGTTTATTTTCTATCTTGACTATCTGCATACCTAGTGAACCCATTGAATATAATTAGATTCTTAAGTATAGAGTATTCTACTCCAATCCCAAAGACTTATGTATGAAGTTGAACAGAAGGAGGAGAAAGTTAGCACTGTAAAAGGGCACACAAGCTTACCTAAGTACAGGCATTACACTGAATGAAGGAAAAGGGCAAGTCAGTGGCAAGAGCAGAAGACATAATGATAAACTACAAGAGAAATTATGAACTGAGTAGATCTTCGATCAAATTCCAAAAGCAAATGAGGAGTGCACTCCTCATGCAGCAAGCCACAAGACAGATATGCGTAGGGAACAACCTGGGAGAAGGACAATGAATTTTTACAAAAATTCTCAAAAAAAAAAAAAAAAGAGATAGAAGATAAGTGGCTTGTCAAAAGAGGATTAAAAAGAGAAAATGAGAGCTTAATTATCGCCTTATAGGAACAGGCTACTCATGCAAGATAAGTAGAGGTAAGATGGATGATAAAGATTTAAGTCTGGAATGTTAGATGCACAGCTGAGTCTCAGAGACTATTAGTTATAAGTGGATGTACCAAGCTGGCCAGAGATGAGTGCAAAGTACAGCATGATAAAGTTGGCAGAGCTGTGCACTGCTTGCTTTGTAAAGAATGATCTACAAGCAGTACTACCATCTGCCAAAGCTGGAGAACACAGAAAAAAATTTCACTGTGTTTTTACACTCTTGTTCTTCATACGCTACAAAACTAGTCTAAGTATGACAAAATATTTCACAGGAAATGCAAGAAAAGATTCTGTTAAATGGGAATTGACAAAGTCTTGGTCATAGGAAAACATATACATAATACTGATTTTTTTTTTCCTCATTCTTTAGGATCTCATGATGATGATCTCATTATAGAACTATGAAAAACAGTAGTTGGTCAACGGTCTGAGAACATAGATCTTTCACAAAAAAACTGACAGGCATCTCTTGGGTAGCAATACAAGCGACAGGATTCTGGATTCACTTATGTAGTGGCCCACACAGCTGCACTGCCTGTGAGCAAATCCCAGATCAGGAAATCCCATGTGAAGGAAATAAGAGTCAGTCAACTATAAAACCACTTATCAAAACAGTCAATTCATTTATTTTTACAAAACAATATTTGCAAACTCTACAGTTAGAGCTTTCTAACAGCTGACTGCCCAAATGGAGACCAGTAACAAGTGGTGTCCATTGGGGTCAATATTGGGATCAATACAGTGCAGCTGATAACTGGAGGGAAGGGATGCCATCCAGAGGGACCTGGACAAGCTCAAAAAGTGGGCCTGTGTGAACCTCATCAGCATCAACACAGCGAAGTGCAAGGTCCTGCACCTGGGTCAGGGCAACCCCCGGTGTAATACAGACCAGGGGATGAAGGGATTGAAAGCAGCCTTGCAGAGAAGGACTTGAGGACACTGCTGGAAGAAAATTTGTACTTGAGCCAGCAACATGCACTTGTAGTACAGAAAGCAAATCGTATCCTGGGCTGCATGAAAAGAAGTGTGGCCAGCAGGTCAAGGGAGGTGAATTTGTGCAAGTTATAAGACTTCAGAAAAATATTACTTTGTACATGGTAGAGCATGATCTGAGCTAATCTCATTCAATTGAAACTCCCTGAAGAATGCAGCCATTCTAGCAGCTGCGGGATCTGAGCAGGATTTCCCTGTATTTTGCATACTCTGGGCTGCTACGGGCCACAAGGTCTCTGAGATGGCTCTTCCCATGAAGAAATCAGCAGAACAGATGAATCGGTCAGATTTAAGAGATGGATGAGACAAGACCTAAACATCAACCACATGAGTACATGAACAGAATGGAATAAGAGAATAAAATGCAGCAAATGGAAATTAATAAATTAAATAAGGACTGACTTAGCAAAGACTAGAGCTCAAAGCATTGGCAGTGGCCACAGGATACCAGCCCGTTCAGAAGACCAAGTCAGTAGTCAAAAAGGGAGATGGGATCATACATTAGCATCTAAATGATGAAAAAACTAACACACTCCAATTTCAAGGGCATAGATACTTAATGAGACATATGATAATATTTTTATTACTAGAAATCTATATGGTGATGAATATGGTCAAAAGAAAAAACAATGAGTATATGACTGATCAGTCTGGTGGAGGAAGAAAGCCCTTAAATTTAAACAACAAATAATGTTGCATACACACATACACTTAGATATTCCTGTGAAATATGTATTGCTGAAGTCAATAGCTCTATTGTAAATAAAGGCTTTCATTTTACTAGGAGAAAGAAAACATGCCAAACAGATAAATCCGTATGACCATTTACAACAGGCTTTCATCCCAACTCAGCATTTAGACAGCAATCAAAATACCTTAAGATTCCACTCAAATCATTGCAGCAACTGCTGGAAGCTGCTAGCTGAAAACAATAATAAAAATTCTTTCCCCCTTTCACTCTTCTCTTTAGCAATGTGGTACTCGTGAAGCTGCCATTTGCTCCATTAGGATTCATTATTATGTACACAGAGCCTCCCACGCACCGATATTGCTATTTGCCACCTCAAAGTAAGCTAATAGCATTTTCAAAATGCAATTAGAACCTTTCAGGAGAAAGCTCAAGCTGTGTTTGGATAATATGAAGTTAACTCTCTACTACATTTCACAGACAGGCACACCAAAGCTAATAAATTCTTCTCATGTCTTCAGATTATTAACACACCTACTGGCAATGTCAAGATGTTAGTTTAAAGAATTTCAAATATGAAACAGTTCAATAATCTGGTTTACGACAGCTGACTGACAAAGCTAATTAACTGCCTGGAGAAGATTCTTTATAAATGAAGCAACTTCTGTCTGAACATATTTCCAAGAAGAACAAAATGTTCGTTTTGTCTTTCTCTCTTCTCCCTCATATTCTCTCCCTTCCAGCCTTCTCCATCCTATCTAATCTTTGATAAAAGATTTCTTGACAGTATTTATACATTGCTCTTCCCGTGATTCAGTGGTTTCTTATTTTCTGTGCCCTTTGCAGCTTCCTGCTGGACATTTCTACTCCTCTCCTCCAGACCTTTCTGTTAAAAGGTGTCTTTTCAGTCACTCTACACAGAGCGCTTTCACATCTTTCCTTATGTCCTGGAAAAGCTTCACATCTGAGTATCTACAAGCTTTCCCCAGTTGCGAGGTTGCTGTTTCACAACACCCACCCACTTCAGGTACTTCTCTCATTTACAGACCTTCCACAATGCATCATTTCCAAAACGAAGACATCCCGTTTGTATCCAATTCTAGTTATACAGAAGGAAAATAGTACTTTGGGTTGGTTTTTTTTCCCCCCCTATTTGATTCACAGAATGTTACAATTTAGGGGCAATTTTTATGCAGAGGAAGCCAACCCTGATACCTCCAGTTATTATTCGCCTTTATTCTAGGCAGGCACTACACAAGCAGAGCATGTTGGTCCACTGACACATCTCAGTCTTGGCCCGAAAGACAGCATTATGCCCATTAGATGGCCTCTCCTTAGTGACAACCACCTATTTATTACACCAGATAATGTACCAGTTTTATGAAATGTAGAGCAAGTGAAATTACCTATTGCATAATATTCCTTACAAATTAAGGGCACTGACAGTACTGAGATTAGAAGACGCTTCTAAAATCCAAACACCTGCAACAAGAGGAAGAGTTGTTTTATGAAGATGAACAATATCAGAATTTTATTCCCATCAAAACCCAGCTCTGAATGTAAGTACTGCTGCATCTGGGCATTACAGGCAGAACAATAGCAGCAGGACTGGAAATGTTTATTTTTAGGCTGATGCTAAATGGTGCCTGTGACACACACCAGCAGACTAATTTTATCTGAAATTTTTCTTTTCCTTTTGTCATCACAAGTTCATAAAAAACATAGATACCCAGATCTCTTCCTAACACTAACACAGAAAAAAATATGAGTGTACCTCATCATAACTATCAAAACAATGAGATATTAGAAGATCACCAGCCAGGTTTGCAAAAGCATTTGCAGAAATGCTAGTTTCGGGTGTCTGATCCTGCTCAATCCTCTCCAAACGAGGGAAACTCACCCAGTGTCAACCGAGAGGAGACATCTGTCCCCTGACTTCCTGCCTCATTTGCACCCTGCCCTCCCTTGGTGATAGCACATTCAGAAAAGGCTCAGGTTTTCACACTGAGTCATCACTTCAAGCAAATGAGTGGCATTACACCCATCTTCCCATAGGATAAAAATACTAGAGTGGCCATCCTTTGCCAAGTCTCCTCTCACCTTGATCACTTCTCTTTAAGAGGAATAACTTTGCTGATCCTGTCACTTCTTCCTTCCTAGCTTTTTTCTGGAAGACATATTCACTATCTTCAAAATACCTACAAATCCCACCCTTCAAAATAGAGGAGGGACAGACATTAGTAATTTATAGGATGCTAACTGAGACATGGAAACCAACTTCTACTGGTGCAAAACTGAAATCTGAGTTACCATTGACCTTCTCCATTCTGCCTTTCTCAAGAACCAGAGGTACTCATATTTGAAGCTCTACTTTGCCTCAAAACTTAAATTCACAGAGTGTGTCAATTTAGAACCAAATATTTTGCACAGTTTCAATCAAAAATTAGACTGGAATTACTGTTTTCCTTTCTGTTGCCACACAAACCAGATCTGAAGACAATTCTTCAGCAGACTACCTGGCCATTAGATTTTGCGGAAATAAAAAACATTAACATGTGTTTAAGCATGCATGTATTATTACAGGATAATTGGTAAATAATCCTTATTCATGAGCATGTCAGAGGCAAGTCAAAGAGTCCAGCTACAGATGAGTCATTTTTTCCCCATCTCTCTTTAAAACTCACTGATTCTGCTTTGCTTTTAAGGTCTATGCTAGCTAATTAGGGAATTTCAGTAATCTATTTTTAATATGTACCATTTTCTGTTCTTTTTAGTGCAGCCTTAAGATAGACTTTTATCTTTACTGCTGTGCACAGATCATCTGAAAATATAAGTTCTCTACTACATGACAACTCATAATGAGCCTTAATGAAGCTTGGGAACAGCTGTTAAAAACTCCAGTTGAATAGGTTTGCCCAAGCAGCAGTAGCTTAGGATGCTTTTTCTCTTATAGCACTGTTGAGTCATCAGCCTACCATACATATAATGAGAAAAATCAAAAATGAAACACTAAAGCAGCTTAATCCTTTTTCCTTAGACATTTTATTTTAATCAGAGTTTTAATAAGTACATTATGAACCATCATCTCTTAAGCCTTTCACCTTTTTAATTATATTCCCGCTCTGAACATCGACAAAAGCAAATGTTATTATGCAAATTTTGCTCCGAATTCGTGTCCTTACCAAGAGCATAAGAAACAGTTCAAACTCCATTTTTAATTGTACTATAGATAAACGAGTTGCAAATTATTAGCAATTACAATAAGCTCTCATGATTTTACATGTTAGCCAAGCTAAAAGTCAAAAGATGACATATTTTGGGTAGAATAAAGGACGTAAAGAACTATGAAGGTTAAACAAGATCGAAACAAACAAATTCCAAATTTGTTCCATATTGTTTGTCTTCTCTTATTGACCTTTCATTGCTTAGACACTAAGCTATACAGCATACAGGACACTCAAGGGTGTTTTTGTACTGTTTTTCTCATTGCAAGGATGTGTAGGCTCCATCCAGTCCTCCAATTCTTTTTTCAAGCAGAATTTTTCCAATCATTCAATCAGAATACATGGGAGCAGTCCACTTTCATATATCAACTGCAAAGCACTACTTCATGAAACGTCAGAATTCTTTTCCTCCAGTATCCTCGTTATCTGATTTTGTTCCAGTAACACCTATAGGCCCAATTCCTACTCTACTAGGCATGGTACATCTGCAGTAAAGAGATAGTATAGTTCAAAAGGACATAGCTTAGTCTAGAGCGAATGGATGAATAAGAGCTCAGATGACAGAAGATAGGAGGAGGAGATAGACGACTGCATTGTATCTGATAAGCAGAATCCACAGAAAGCCTGATAAACTTTTTCTATTCTCCTTCCCTCAATCAGTGTTTTCCAATACAAGTTTCAAAAAGCCAACATTGCCTGCCACTACCAACATTTTGAATGATTTACATCAACCTAATAGAGCCAAAAACTAGCCATAGGCAGTGGGCTTCAGATCTTTACTTAATTGAATATTTCTGAGCTTTGATTGTTTCATTACGAAATTTTTCACAGTTTTTCTGTGGGGAAATGCCAAGAAACAGGAGATTCTTACTAGATCTGTATATGCTGAGCAATAGGAATTCTGCCGATGCTCTGGTCCAGTAGAGTTTTACTACCAACTGCGATGACACCAGAATTCTTTTCTTCACTGATTCTGAACTCCAGTATGATCTGACTGCCTTGCACAATGACTTGGAACTGTTTGCTTGTGGAAAAAGCATTATTTGCTGAGTTTTACAAAGTTCCAGCCTCATGGTTCATTACGCTAGTGACAGCAACATCTTATTTTCATGATTTGTTGCTTTGGAGGATACTACACAATTACCACAACACCATAGGCAAATAACAAATATGTAACTGGAAAAAAATTGATCTGCACAACTTAGACCTGAAGTTGGCAGCTTATACACTGGCTTCCTTTCCACATTGTGACCGTCATAGCAACACTGCTCTTCTAAGCTCACTGCAAACAAAGAAAATAATGCATTGTATGTAATAACTCTCTAACAGAAAAATAAATGCTAAGGCCGTGATTCTTAGTTATAAGGACCTTATCTGGAGTAGTTGCACTGAAAAAAGTGTAAGTCATCCTAGCAAGAATATGACGCAAGACAGCTTGGGATTTGCAAATTTCTGAAGTGTACAGTGTTACGCACCAGCAGAAATCTAAAGCTACTTGAACTCCTTTATTTTCAGAAGGGAAAAGTAAAAATAGAATAAGGATGGGGATTTTGAGGCAGCCACTTTCTCTGAAGTGGCCCTCATATGGCCCTCATAGGCCATGTTATCTGCATCTGGTTAGTGAATTCATTCCCAAGAGTCACAATATAAAGGGAGGATGGTGGCAATGCTGTGTAATTCAAAATGCAAAAGTTCTAACAAGTAAAAGTAGCAAACATTATAAGTAGTAATGGAAAGACAGACAGAATTTTTCTGTCAGATTAGATATAGGTTTACCTGGAGGGCAGGGAGGGACCATCTTCCCGTATTTCAGGGGCAACTCCATACACAGGACTGGAGAAACTGTATTCTGGCAGATTCCCAGGCAAACTGACCATTCAGCAGAGAGCCAGGTTCCCAGCTCAACAGGAAACATCTTCTTAGGAAAGATGTTAAATAAATAGCCCTCTTGGCCTTCTCCGTAAATATACTACTTTTCTAAAAGAAGGGCAAATGGATCTCAGTACAGCACACATAGGATGACGTAAATAGCTTCCCAGAGCCAGTCTTCACATACACAAATTGCCACCGTGACAACAGACAGTAAATAAGCTAATAAAACTGCATCTGAGTTGCACTCCATTCCTGGAATCTTGCCTCTGTGTAGTGGTCAGGGTGCTATTTATACTAAGAAACCAATAAGCAACTGCAGATACATGGGATTTTTCCCCACAAACACACAGCTCTTCAACTTCTCTCTCAAGGGGTTTAAATTCTCAGATATTGTAAACATAAAATGCCATGAAATGGGAAGTCAAACAAGGAGAATCAAAGTCTCTAGTTCTAGTAATTGAGTCTCTCTAATGAAGTTCCTGTGTAAAACTCTCAGGGATGCACGTTTCTTTTTTTTCCTCTAAATGAAAGTAGTCAAGTTCAACCTTCGGAGTAAACAAAATATGAATGACTTTAGCAAAGGAAGGTGGAAGCTGACTTTGGGAAAAAAAAAAAAAAAAAATCATTAAAAATCAGTGGCAGGCAATCATTTGCTGAAAGAGATGCTTTTATCTTGCCAACAGTTTTATTAAAGCAGATTCTTAGCCTAGTCTTTAAGGGAGGCAAACGTAGCATGCTATCCCAATTGTCAACAAGTTCAGAACCCATTAGTAAAATCTGGCTGAAACATGAAAACAGGGTAATAGTCTCAGACACAGAATACTTCATGCTACATGAAATTCAGCTGCTGAACAGAGAATAGATACCCCAGTTATTACCTCCACTGAGGGTATTGTGTCTTTCCACAGACAGCAGCCAAGCAGCCAGCGAAATTCCCAGCTACTCAACTCAGCTCATACGCAGCTTCAAACCAGCAAGCTTAGGCAACAGCACTGACCTCAGCCACACTGGTAAGGGACACTGAAGGGAGAGGTGATTTAAGTAAGCAGAAGGAGATAGCATTATGGAAGACAAAGGCAGGAATTTGGGGATTAGAAGGCACAAAGCAAACTAGGGTCTATAGAAAACTCTATTTTGTTAGGGTTCAAATTATTTTAAACTAATCTTCTCATTCAAAATGGTTCTACAAGTAGGTTAAATCCAGTCTTCCATGAACTATTCAAACTGTTTGGTGTTTGTCCTGGTTTCGGCAGGATATAGAAAAATCAGAAATGGACCAGGTATGCTGCACACCCTTCTTAATCAGATGTCTATTGTCTATACTAGCACTTTTCACAGATGTTCACCTACATTCACCTTTGTGTAATGTGGGTTTCAGTCATACAGTATGGTTTCAAGTGAATGGCTTAATATAATTTAGATAAACAGAAACAATGCAGTGAATATCTCAAGTCTCAAAGCACTTATAAGGCTTTAATGATCTACCCTGTCACCACAAATGGGTCATCAAGGCTGACGGATCTTCTCTGAAACTTAACTGCGTATTTAGATGACTTTGGGTATATCTACACAGTCAGATAAGTTAACTTTGTAGTTAATGCTCAAGTTCAGATCCTCTGAGCATCTGTCATACATGTGTTACTCCAGACTTGGGGTCCCTTTTGGTGTGAACCACTCCCCCCAAAAAAAAACAAACAAAACCAAAACTTGGTCATGCTTCTAGGGATCATTCACTCCAGGAATGGCTCTTGTAAGCCAACACAGGTGACATGACATTAGGTTTGGTTCTCTGTACCCAACCAGGCCTCCAAGACAATCCCAGTTGTGTCCTGTGCTCTCATATTTCCCCCTGGACATTCACGTCACACAACACTGCTCTGGCGGACCATAATATATTGCTTAATGTACTTTCAACTTTAAAAAAACATATATATATATATATATTTTATGACCCAGAACAGACCTGGACAGAAGTGCACACAAATCTATTTGATTACACAGAGAACCACAAACAACCATGTCCCTGGTCCACGTACACTGAAGGCTCCAAAAGGCAGAGCACAGACACACCTGTAGCTCGCACAAAGAGAGAAAGTAATATCATAAACTAAAGCTTTGCACTTCTATTCTAAGCTGTAAAAGGCAGAATTTTGAAATACATCCTATATATCCGATGTAACATCCTGCCCCAGGAAGTCCACTAGAGTTTTGCCACTGATTTCCATGGGGACAAGGCTTTTCTCACTCTTTTATCCAGGTTTTTGTCAATGACTACCAACTGTGCATTTAAGCAGTTATTCCAGGGAAAACAGGAACAAATCTCAGAGAAAAATAACTTGCTTATTTTTCTAGTCCTTGATAGGGAAGCAAATGATGATAACTGGCTACCATGTCAAACTTTAGATTTACAAAAAGAGCAAGAGTAGAAGTACAAGTTAGAGCAAACAGGAAAATTTATTGCTTAAGTGGTAATATTAAAGTAATTACATAATTCTTTAGTACCATCACCGCATTTAATCCAGAAACAACTTGCAGCTCATGTCAGATTGTGTTGAGCAAGAGTTACTTGTCTTTAAAAATGCAATGATCACCGCCAAACGAGAACAGGCTGAAAGTATCAATCATCTGATTTGGCACTGTACAGTCTCCTCCAGACTCTGAAACACGACAATCTTGCTTGAAAAACTGTACACCTTGAGCTGCTGCACCAAGGAATAATCTGATCTTTTAATTAAATATTTCAGTTCACACTGACGACAGGGGAAACTAATACTAAGGCAAGTACCTGGTCTACTCAGATTCCTGTTTCCCTGGTCTAAACTGTACTTAATGAAATCTAACTGGTCTAAAGCTTTAGCATGGATATTCCATTAGTTTGAGAAAAATACAGTTATTGCACTTCTAGAAATCACATAAAAGCAAAAATTGCTTGAATCTTAATGAAGGTATAAAAAGATTAAAAAATAAATAAAAGACTGTTTCACAGTAATAAAAAACAAAAATGTACTAGTAAGGCCATGAATTCAAGCCTTGATTAAGCTCAGTAATTACATATTAGGTAAAGACCAAAGCATCAAAACTAAACAGTTTCAGTTTGTGCAAGAGCAGCGTGCTTTAATGAATCCCTGGAGTTATTGTTTCAACTATCAGCAGTTTTGGGTTTTTTTTAATAATAACCACTCAAATGGTTCTGTACTTCTAGGTAGACTAGAAAAAAAAAAGTGCTAATTTATACTGTGCATACCCAATTAATTCCAGTATTCCACTGATGTTATATAAGTGACATAACAGATTCAAGTAACGTATTAAAATCAGTACAGAAAATGACTAACAGCTTCTCTTCCCATTCACACTTTCTTCACTTCTACATGTACTTAAGATTTGCATATTTCTATTTCCTTTCTGTTCCTCCCAATGTCCCTATAAAATTAGAAGTGAAAATTTGTATTTTCATAACTACCATCTTTGTTTCATAAATCCTCTCATTACTTTACGTTCCCTAATTAATGTTCTTCCAAGACAGAATATTCAGAAATAAATATTAGCAAATATTCTAATTAAATGATGGCATTATTTTAACTAATATTTTTTCTCTCTCTCTTTTTTTTTTTGTTGTTGTTGTTTTTGTTTGTTTGTTTGCTCCATGATTCTAACAGCTTGTTTTACTGACGATTTCAGCTGGCTGCATAACAGGCTACAGCAGGAGACAGAAACATAGAATGGTTTGGGTTGGAAGGGACCTTCAAAGGCCATCTAGTCCAACCTCTCTGCAAGGAGCAGGGAGTTCTCTAACCATATCAGGTTGCTCAGTCTCATTCAACCTGGCCTTGAATGTTCCCAGGGATGCGGCATCCACCACCTCTCTGGACAACCTGTTCCAGTGTTCCACCACCTTCACTGTAACAATTTTTTCCCTAATGTCTAATCTGAATCTACCTCCCTCTATTTTGACACCATTACCTCTAGTCCTGTCACAACAGGCCCTAATAATATCCTCCACAATATCTACTTATAAACAAATTTATAAGGCTTGTTTTGTTAATAAGTCAGACTACGAAAACTTTATAAACACACCAAGGTATTGCTGATATTAAAATACTTGTTTCTACAACAATTTAATGTCTTCATGAGTCCTAGCAGCATAATCAAGAGAGCTACAGCATCCAATTATAGAGGTTGTTACCCCAACACCAACCATAGAGGGAAGTAGGGTACAAGTAGACGCACTGAACAGCAAAAAACCAAATCTGCCTTTATTCTGAGCTGGTACGATTTCATGCACATGCCATCTACTGCAAAAGGAGCAACTAGCAAATCAAGCACCACCACTTTCAGACTGTGGAAGAAAGGTCTCCATAGTGACACCAACTACCAGAAAACACTGCCTAACAAGATACCTGTATTTGATATAATGGTTAACTTCTCAGAGGGAGAGTGCACAAGTCTGAAGACACATTACTTCCACTTCTTTGCTACCACTGCTTTCGCTGGTATTAGACAAGTCTACACACAGCCCCACCATAAAACACACTTCTATTACAAACTGACATGGAAAGGATGAGATCCTACTGCATCGTCAGCAAAATCAAGCACAGTACTGTTTTCACATATAGAGCAGCAATTAAAGGAAAGGTATCTGGAACAGATGTGTGTGCATAAATATCTGGAAACTCTGCTGTTATCACCCACCACTTACCCAGAGACTGTCAGAAAACATGTGCATCCTGCTAATTGCTCACAAAAATTCAGAATATTTTGCCAAACCTGATTTTTCAGTTGACAGTCATATTGGCAATAGGAACAATAAAAACATATTTTCAGGACCTCCTAACAATTCTTCCTAGTGGGAGATAAATAGTAGAAGTTTTCACAGCCCATATTTTACATGTGTTCACCACCTGTAGATATTGCAAGGTATTTTATCCACGTTGTACAAAGATGCATAAAACAATGAAAAGCTTTTCACATTTGTTTAATATCTGTGCTACCTATACAGTGAGTCATTTCAGCGTGCCTATAGACTCTGTAGAGCTTTGTGCCATATGTGCTTTTCAAACAGGAGCAAACAGTGCTACAGCAAATGTTGTTACTTTTGCTGTACTTCTACAGAAGTTATCCTGTGGTCAGTGAAATCCTAGCACAAGATAGCCTCGCTATGTTCAATCTCCATAATGGCTAGTTATAAAATAATACATTAATAGGGAAATTTTTCTATATTTTCACTATTAATTTAGAAGAGAGGTACAGAAGCATATGCTTTCCAGTGTAAATTATCTTAAAAACTTCAATTTCGTGGAATTTTGTGCCATCTATTTTGTGTCCTCCTTAGTTTTTTTTATTTTTTTCCATCTCCTCTCCATAGATCAACAGTAAGTATTTGATATTGCCAACCTAGACTTTGCTGTTGAAAAACATTTACTGCTGATGTGTTTCATGCTGAAAGACATACCACACATTCCTCTTCTGATGGTGTTTCTTAGTTTTCAACACAGAAAGAAAAAAAAAAAAATATTGTGTAGTATGGTATGACAAGCTGTCTTAACAGCCATTTAGAAATGAATTGCCAAAATCCTTTTAGAAGTACAAAAACTAGAATGACTATTCACTGCTGAATATTTATCAATGTATCCAAAGACAGAGACAGACTAAAGATGTAGTATTTTCCTTTGCTTAAGAATTCTACAAGTTCTATTATATTACTTTATTGTCCTGCTTCACGGAGGGGTAAGGTTTCAAGCAAGTTTTCCTTAGAGGAGAAGACTTATTGTTAAGTATTCCCAGTGCTGGCTTCTTTGTTTGGTTTTTAATTAAAAAAAAAACAAAAAAAAAAAAACACCACAAAACCAAGCCACCAAACACACACACCACCACAGTTTTAACAATCTGTCCTTCCTGCAGCTTGAAAAATGAATGGAATGAGAGGTTAAAAATCTGGCAGACCGGCCATATCATACCTGTGTTCCTGCACAGCTCTTCGACACTTAGCTTCCGTGCAAGCTGACCTACGTGCTCCATAAGGTACTGATCCCAAAAGGACATAGTGCTCACCTTCACACCTACGAAACAGCGCAGTGAGGCCACGTGCAAATAAACAAGCATAAGCTACCTCATCAATATATGTCTAAAGATGCAAGTAGATACAAATTGCTAGTACTTCAGAATAAAAATACATTTGCAAACAACATCCTTTCAGAGCAAGATATAGTTACATCCCTGAAGAAAATGACATTCATTGCAATTTTTAATCTTCCCATAGCTCAGTACCAGCCTATCTTCATTCACCTTCCAGAAGCACTGACCACTGTTTTGTGGGTTTCTCACACACCAATCAAAAATAATTGAGTTATTCGTAGCCATTAATGCTTCAGTTGCTTCTGACAGCTCTGTACAAGTACTGACACAAAATCAGAATGAAAAAAAAGATCTCACAACAAAAGATATAGATCCATATCTCCTTTACAGATCAAGACTTTAGCAAAAGAAAAGTGAATTCACTGAAGGGGGGAATCCTGTTGCTATCTTCGGTTATCTACTGGAAGGATATGAAGAAGATGGAGGCAGACATTTCTCAGAGGTACGCAGGGAAAGTGAAAGGGGCAATGGGAAAAGTTGCAGCAAGAAAAATTCTGATAAGATATTAGAAAATTAACATCCAGTAAAAAAGTAATGAAAAAAAATGGAGCAGGTTGCCCAGAGAGGCCTTGGAGAGAGCCTTACAGATATTCAAAGCCCAGGACAAGGCCCTGAGAAACATCATCTCCATTGACTCTGCTTTAGTTGAGATGTGTTTGGGCATATGCATGTGTGTTAGAGCAGATAACCTCCAGAGGTTCCTCTAAACACAAATTACCAACATTCACATTTTAATACAAGAATTCTGCATATAGGTAAGTCCACATTCAGGCTCACCATCCCTGCTTTCCAGACCTTCTCTTAGCTCTTCAGCAGGTATCAGCAAATATGCAAACATTTTATCCTTTTGTAATGTCTCCACTGTTAAATCTGCTGTAGGATTGCAACTCAGGATTATAAAAAAAAAAAAAAATAAAACCACCCAAGTGAAAGTTTTGTTTTACCTACACACATTGGAATGTCACAAAACATCCTTCACAGGAAGAACTATGGATTTTCAGTATGATATAAAGCTAGCCCTCCCTCCTCCATATTAGCATCAGAGAGACTTGTTTTTAACACACATTCTATATTTTCTGTAAACTCTGAAGTGCTGGACAGAAAAGTAAAACTTTGTTTACAGCTAACCCTCTGGCCTGCGCTTTCTGGTTTTGAAAGCAAGGGGTTTGAACCCAGATTTGCCCACTGTTCTGTGGTTGCAACCTAGCAAAATTTAGCCTGAGTAAATCTGTTGAAAATTAGAAGATATCTATATTTTTGTTATTGTCACGGTGAAAGCCTGATAAGTAGATGAGAGTCTGGAGTGTTGAAAAGATTCCTCTAAAGTCGGGGGGGTTTTTTAAGTTTGGAGGGGTTTTTTTGGTGGGTTGGGTGGGTTGTGGGGTTTTTTGTTTGTTTGGGTTTGTTGGGAGGGAGATGGGGAGGTGGCACGTTAAAGTAATTTTGGAAACTATTGCTAGTATATTCCTGGGCTGAAATCAGCCTTCTTACACTACTTACAAAACAACATTATTATTAGGACTATCATCCAAAACACTGTATGGAAACATCTCCCTTTACAGAATAAATTGTGTGAGTATGGTCATTTTTCTCTCTTAACTCAGAAGACGTCAATGAAATAATCATAGTTAGCCCCCTGCAAGTTCCTTTTATTAATGTATTAAGAGCAACTGCCAGAAAAACCTACTATCTTTTACAAAATATGGCTTCATATTATCAAATCACAGAAATACTGAAGTCACAAATAGACATAAATAAGGGAAAGTTGATTAAGAGTCTATTAAACATGTACTTTTATTACTCCCAAGACTTCAGTGCGCTATACGTAGGCATCGCTATCTTCCTGTCAAGGCTTTAGTTAGGATGCACACTTGTAATGGCTTCTCAGACCATTGCAGTGTCATTAAAGACCGTTACTGTTTTTTTATTTTTCAGTTCTGTTCACATAAGATAAGGATCATTAGCCACAGAATTTATTTCTATAGAGATAGCAACACATGAAATGTCCCAGCACAAGTCAGCAAAATACTTGGAGAGTGACAAGCAGTTATTTTTCCTCACCCATCACCACAGTAGTACACTAAAATTTGTAAGTTATCATTACTCATTTCTTGATGAAATTCTAACCAATTTAAAAAAAAAAAAAAAATCTCTCTCATACCATATCTATCTGTAGCATGGTTTTGGTGGCCCCGATTAGAAGAACGGCAATGCTTTAAATTATGGTCATTCAAGGAACACGTCATTTAAAGCTACCAAGGCACTTATATCGTCATTTAATATAAAATAATTTATAATTAATCATAACAGGAATTAGCACCAAAGATACAATACAGCAGCTGTATAAACACCTGATTCTTCTCATTTTATATAATGATACTGCTTACTTTCAAGTTAAATGTATTTACAGTAACCTGAAAACAGTAACGTAGTTACCAAAGCCTTTTAACACTGTGCTTTTAATCACCTTGCAACGTGACAAGGAACCATAAAACGTAGGCCATGGGCTGCTGCTTTCCAAACATATCCTTCCATATCTTTTCCCACAAAGAACACAGTTTAACTTTAGGGATGGTATCAAAGGCTGAGACACCTCCTGAAATTAAATTAATATTGATAAAACGCAATCTGAACACTGTTGGGATGCTCAGGATTCCCTCAAATAAAACAGTTGGGCTTTAACTTGCCAACACATTTAGAAAATTTTCCCTAGGGGAAGAATAAAAAGAAAAAAAAAGTCTTGGCAACTGAACCTGGTGTTATGTCATTCATTAACTGGTTTACATCAGTTACATGCCCCAAAACCCTAACGATGCCCTCAATGCAAATAATACAGGTTTGCCTCAAAATAATGAGCCAACTTACGTCTAGGTGCACTTCCAGAGAATCAGCTGGAGCTAAGCCAATGCTAAATATGATCCACTGTACACCACTGACTTTAAACAGGCTACTTTATGTGCAATAGCTGCTGAATTTTATGCTGACACTTTGCCAAGCAACCAACTTGGCAAAAATTGAAATGGTCTTTAATCAGTTTCGGTTCAATTACATTCTTCAGCAAAACATGCTCATGACAAACAATAAAGCAACAGACACTAGCCTCACATATTCAAGGTATAGCTACTCAAACAGAGCCATGGTCAAATCTGTAAACTAATTTGAATGAAAAAATATGGCTCAATAACAAAACTTTTCGTTGCGTGGAGGCATGCTGCCATATGCAGACATAAGACACAAAATTACATAGCTTTTCTAGAATAGGTCTTTTCTTCCAAGCATAAGTGTTAATAAATTGAATTTAATAGAACACATTTTTATAACTCAGTTTCATAAATTTGTATTGTGATGGAAAATGTTAAGTCAAAAATTCCCAACTATTTCTCTTTGCAAGCTGTTAAGTCTTAAGGCACTATTAAAAGCAACAGTATGGGGATAAGGAGATCAGCAGAGATTAAAATAGTGATCCCACTTTATTATTTTAAGTAAAATAGATACTAAAAAGGGACTAAAAGGAGCAGATACCTTGGGCCTGTATCACTAAAGGATACTAAAAAGCATTTGCTTAATTACATCTCTAGCTTAGTAGATATCAACAATATTGCACAAGTATTTAAAGATAGGCATCTACTGAGCTGCTTTGTGATTCTAGCTGTTGGTAAGCACATTCCAAAGGTCTTTTATATTTAATTTCTGTCATATACATGACACTAGTCTGAATGGATATGTTAAGTACAGAAAATCAAATACTTTTATGTCACTTCTCCAACTTTTAAAAGCTTTACAAGAAGTGAAAAGGTTTCACTTAACTTTCACCTGTTAACCAGCAGATACGAGGTCTCCGGGGTGAGATTACAACTTGATTTCTCTGGGTAGCACACACCTGATAAGAAAAAAAAAAAAAACAACCTACTCAAAGCAATCCTGTTCAAGGGACAGGGAAATCTATCTTTGAGTAGTAGCACTTTTCTTTTTTTTTTTTAAGATAAAGTTCTGTCTTGCAGCTGGACACTTTGCTTTGTCAGCTCCCATTTCTCAGGCTTCCAGACTTCCTTCTGTTCCTCAAATGCTTGAAGTTTTATAGGGTAAAATTGACAAAATAATGGGTACAGAATAATGCCTTAAATTCTGGTAGCAGTAATGGTCTAAGGCAAGGCATTCTCTACTGCACTGCTGCGAAAGCATGCTTTAATAAGACATTGCATGTTGTTACTAGAGCTCTCTTAATAAATGTCACCAGTAGAGATACAAAAGGGGTAAGTTATTTGATTTTAAGTTCTATTTTCGGTCATTTATTTTATTGGCTTTTATCTATAACAGTGACAGACAAAATAGTCATTTATGTGATTTAGACACCTAGCCATCTCATTTTTGCACTACATGCTCCAAGAAAAGGCATAGACTTATACACAATATGTTGACAATTTATATTCAGCAGAGCCATGGTGTGACATCTCAACCTGTTGAGATATATCATAGAGTTACCACTGCAGGCCACTTCAAAATCATCCTACTTTCTTTCATAACACCACATGGAGAGGGAGGCATGCTGGCTTCTTCTTGGGTTCTTGCACCTCCTCGCTCTAAAGCCCTCTGCTGAGTAAAAATATGTCAGTCCACACATTTAATTGTCATCGACTTTCAACTTATTGATTTCCCCAGATACACAAAGCAAAAACTACAGCAGCAAAACTAGACAGTTTCAAGTTTCCTTTGTATGTAAAACTCCCTACATGGTTCTGTTTCCTTTATGCTAACTAAATAGATTTCTCTCTTTTCCAAGAGAGTCTTAACACGTTAGACTAGATCCTTCTTCTGAATGTGTTATGGTAAGTCATTGGAAACCAAAGAATAACTCTACAGAAACCGACCTGCTAACCAGACTTGTAGCAGACTAGCTGTCTTTTCCTAGTATTAATGACTGGCTGTGAATATTCTTCTGTGAATATTTCCTTGAAATGTTATTCCTTTTTGATTTAAGGCCACACAATCAGCTAGGCAATATCAAGACGATAACTTGAGTATATGGCATTCACTCAGAAATTAACGGACATCTTTCTCGTTCCACCTTGCTCAGCTTACGCCCTCTTGGCATACTCAGAATTAAATTAAGACCTCAACATACAGTTTTTGAAGTGAAAAAGTAAAGCCTTACAGAAAAGGTAACTTAATAAAAATACCATAGATCAATATATTAGTCTATTTCTCTGAAATAAATGCTGTGAAATTTTGAAATCTCATGAGTCAAATTCAAACGAAGAGTCAGCAGAAGTAGTAGGGGAAGTGAGTAGCTGAGAAGGGAACCTATTTGTTTTCAGCTTCTTTTCACTATCTGTTAATAAGTGCTTTGAGTTCAGGAACTATAAATGGAAGGAGAATTGCATTTTTAAAAACACACGCATATATATTTGACTCAAAGTGTCATATATATACATATGCCGAGTCAAATTTGACAGCAAAAGAATCTTGACAGACCACCACATTGCTAGACCAGCACATTTTCTCATTCACATGAATTAGTTTGTGACCCTATCACCAGAAAGACATGAAAGATCATATGTAACTTTTGAGAGTACCTTCCACAGCAAGACACGTTAACCCATCTATGGATTATGATTTCCCTAGTAGGAGTTTTGAAAATACTATTATGCAGTATTAAACACCCCTAAATGAAAGAAAGAGCTGACAGAAGACAACATGGGCGTGTGTAACAACCATATTCTCAGCATTCAAAAGTTGGCTAATTTCTAACATTTCTGTAGGAATACAGCAGGCCTCCAAGGGCCTCAAGACTACTTAAGGAGTCTAGTATTCAAGAGCTGTCAGACTGCCAAAAAATGTCATTTTAGGCAGTGGCTGTGCATGCTGTCACCAACTACTTTCACACAACATAGTAAACCAATGGCAAGCATATTTTATGGCTTTGAAATTAACAGATTACTGCAAGGGAGGTATGAATAGGAGCACACTCTTTATGAAAACTGGAGATAAAAGCATAAGAATGAAAAAAAAAGTAAAGGTGGGTAATCCACTGCCTGGCATTGAAAAGTCACTGTGCTGCAAAACAGATATTCAAAATCTGGTTTCTGTATTGCAAAAAGAAAATAAATTAGGATAGTTTAATAGCTGGTTTACAGTTGTGGTTATTAAGAGATCAAGATGTACAGTGCAATTTACTATCAGCACAACTGTTTATCTTTTCAGTCACAAAAAAAAGTGTTAGGTATTATTGAATCAAATACATCATTTACAATTCAGCAGACATCTATGGCAATATACATCGAGGACAATAGATTGTAGTCCCAAGAATTCACTGACAACTACCGACACTTCCCCATTGACTGTTTGCATGACCAGGAATTCACAAAGTCTTAAAGATTCTTTTAACTAATGATCATCAGCTTTGATCTCCAGAAAATTACTACGGCATGTGTAGAAATGAGATTCATAAGAATCCTTACCCTCTTGGCAGAGCAATTAATTTAGTGATTATATTGCATATTCAAAAAAAAAGAAAACCAACAACGAAACAAAAGCATAGTTAAAATTTCAACACAATAGATTGATCCAAGTAATCATCATCCATATTCAGAACAGCATGAAAGACTTTCTTGCAGATAAAAGAAAGTTCCATGAATGCATTTGCAATCTACCATACATATTCATTTCAGCATATTGCACCATGATTTATTCTTTTATAATCTCTACTAAGATCATTTGTCACTCATTTAGGTCTCAAGCCTTCCAAAATTGACAAATCTTTTCTCCTACATTTCTAAGTACTATTGAAGGTATTAAAAAAAAAAAATATTGCAGCATAAGTTGCTTAAGCTGTTTTACAGCTACACCACAAAGCAAGAAGATTGCTTCACTGAGTAACTTATTAAATTTGGGTTCATGTTTCAAATCCAGTCTTGGCTGAAAGATCTCACCTTCACTCATGACCTCATGAACTATTACTATAATGATTTGAATCTAGTCTTCCATAACATCATAAACCAGTAAAGAACAAATATCTTCAAGCAGTTACACATGTATATCTGAGTTTACAGGATCAACTCACTCCTCAGTACAAAATATGGAAAGCATTAAGGCTTTCTGTGGGGTATATAAAATATCCTTGTCCAAAACTCTCTTCATTTACTTGACTTGTCTATACAACAGCCACCATAAGAATCATGACATGCTCCCGATTCCACTTGAAGTCTTCACAGGTAACTGTGTCTTTCCTGGAACCCAGGAGAGTCAGAGCACCTAGACACGTTCACCAGATTAGAAGCTCAATGGCACACAGCACTGTGAGAGAGTAGAGAGAAATACTAGAAAGCTGAAGTCCTAGTAAGTTCCAAGACCAACTTCTTAAGCAAGCTTTACCCAAGTCTACTTTACATATCCTATCAAAGACACTAGGCCCTCACTCAGCAAGTAATTTCTACAACAGCAATTCTGTTCTATTACGGGACACCTTATAGCCATCACTCCTAAAAATCTCCTTAGAGAAAGGATAACCAGGAGCAAAAAAGGACTAAAACTGGTCTGTGAAGCAGCACTCTGTGTTTTACTGGAACAATAATTACTACTTATCTTAGCAAGTTTTAAGACAATTCTCTGTTTCATTACAGTGACAAAAAGGCTATAAACATTAAAAAAAAAAAAAAAGGATTTAAGACTTTTTTTTTTCTTACCGAATCAAGTCCTACATAAATAAATGCCAAAAGCTCTGGTTATTTTAAAGTAAGCATCACACCAAACCATTCAACCAGAAGAGAGAGTCACACTTTCCAGTGACAAGCTTTGTTAGAAGACTGCTCATTTTTAAGGAAAAAAAGTAGATATTCACAGTACTATGAGGATATCTCAACTAGCAACGCGCAGCTGGTCATCACAGCATTAATTTGGACACTACAAGACTGCCAAAGACTGGAAGATCAAGTTGTTCACTACGCCGCTTCTTAAACCAAAACTGAGAAATCACTGTTTCTCTAAATCAACAGTACTAAGAGGAGCCAGCACAAACATTTTTTGTACCATAAGCAGCTGCCCAATTCCACACCCAGAGGAAAAATACCTTCACAATTAGATGGTCTGGGGGCACAAGCCCTGTAGCATTTGTCATTGTGAAAACTACTCAAAGAGCTGTGTTGCACAGAACGCCCCTCTACCTCTAGAAGAACAAATATGCCTCCTTCCCCCAGAGACAAAATCAAAAACTCTAGGCACAGAGGAGGAAAAAAGAAAGTGGAAAAAAAAAACTCTTCCAAGCCTTTCTTCCTCCCAAACAACCACTAATAGCACCTGGCATCTTCCCTTTTGTCAGGAGCAGTCATTATCACCTGAAGGCCATTTATGTCCCACTAGAGCACTAAGCTATTAATTGCTGGGTGAAACAAGTTATTTGCTTGAAATTAGGATGTAGTCTGTTCTTTTCTTGGTAAGTTTAGTGTGACAGAACATGCTCTGTCAAAGGCACTTAAATTTTGAGACTAAGTTTAACTAATAAGATAATGTTCAAAGAAGAGAACGGTGGTTTTCTAATTAATAAAACAAAAACATTGCTAACAATGTAGTGCGAGTTCTTAGGAAGCTCCTTCCTCTGCTTATTTCTCTCTATATCAAGTATATGAGTGCTGGATGGTATTTCATGTTACTGAGCTGGGATATGTTACTTGCTGTAGCAAATAGCATTTCTTTCAACAACAGCCTTTTTTATTCCATGCGAAGCACACAAGCTTAGTTCCTCAATCTCCTTTTAGCATTATTCATTAGACTTAAACAAAAAGCATATACAATAGCCTCCAAGATCTTCTGTCTTTTCATATCTGTTATGTTCTTTCCTTCTTTTCAGGAGTTATATTAGCCAAGCACGTATCCTTTCTCCTGCTGCTGCTGTCATTAAACTTTACATCTTAGTCCCTGAACGCAGCACAGCTCTAGGTATGCCCAGGACTCACTTTAGGCAGACTTAATGTAATCAATGAAATATTATAGCATTGCTAACTGGTATACCACAGGATTAAGTATCCCATAATATGCTCCAGAATAATCAGTGCTCACCCACAACTGCCATGATTTCTTCTGAAACTATTTGGGAAGTTTTGTAAGATTTAAACTATCTATAAGGTATATTCAGTATTCATTACAATGACGGCCTTTGACTACAGGGTAATGTTCCAGGTGTGCTTTTAACAAACAATCAACAAAGTAAAATACATAGATGAACTTTGGATCAAAGTCCTAATATTAAATATTACTGTTACTTTAACTGTGCAATTCTAATACTGCATTAAAAGTTTATTGCAGTTTCCTTTGCCTTTTCCCCCTTCTTAGGGCAAACAACACTGCAGTTTCAGAGTCAAAGGCCCCACGGTAAGTTGAATGAACCTTTCAAACAGGGACTGTCCCTTGTAACAACATCCTTACCAGTGCATACAGCCCAGTCAACACGCAGGAGAGAACCCAAGGTGGCTGCCCTCACTCTTCTAAGGAAATACCATCTCACCAGTATGAGGGCAGCTCTCTTGTCCATTTTATAAGTATACGACGACTAGAGAACTGATAAACTCTGAGCAGATTATTTAATGAAAACATTAGTACAGACCCTTCTGCTAGAGTAAGCAGACATTCTGCAACTCACTTCACTGTTATCCTTAGGAACATCTCCAAACAAAGCCATTAAAACAATCCACTCTGGAAACAGTGAATTGATATGGAAGAATGCAAAGAAAGCTACATGCTTTCTTGCATTTTCCTTTCTCTCACTCTTTACCGGCATTTTATAAGATCTTAAACAAGGTCCCTGGAACCCTATTAAACAGAGCTCAACAGATTTAATGCACTACACATTGCCCAGGACTTCTTTCTCAGAGGTGAAGCCTGAAAATTGAGGCTCTTATTCCTAGCTTTAGAAAGAGCTCCCCGAAGAGTGACTCCTGCAGTCACCCAGGAGCCCTTCTAGAAGAGAACTCTAATTAAGGGCCTAACAACAGAGTTAGATGTCTAACCTGAGATACCTGCTTCGAAAAATACCATCTCCCTGAAGAGCTCAGTTTGGAAACGTGCTCAGAGAAATTTGCTTTAAATTTGCCCTTAAAAGACACACTTAGCTTCTTTTGCAGTGAGAAGGAGGTCACTAAGAAGGATTGTTATTAATGATTCTCTTCCATGAGATACTGCCAACATCACTAATGCTATTCATTTGCTCACAGAACTTTTAGGTTTTTATTCTTCAGTATAGCTGGGAAAGAGATTACTCTGCCTGAGATCAGCATAATTACAGAGAATCTGGCAGGCTTGATATCCTTTTATTTCCTGTTAAATCACAGTCATTAGCCTCAAGTGGGACAATCACAATTTGGCAATGTAGTATCAGCAAAACCCACCTTTACAAAGGTCTGGTGGAGCTCCCACGACTGGGCACTTATCAGATTGGTGAGTTTGTGCACTCTAACAACTAGCTTAATTTCTCTAGGCTATAGTACCAGTTCCTCCCTTGGCTTGCCCAGTACTGTTCTTGTGCACAGGCCATCTCCACCTGCCATCTCTTTGTGTAAATGAAATTTTGCAGCACAATGCCCTAACACCACTTGTTCAGACCTGATCGTCCAGACTCATCTACAAGGACATCCTCTTCTGGTGCTGTGCTTTGGGTTATCAGTTAATCATTTCTAAGTCACATGACAGCTGAATCAAACAGCACACAAGCCTTCTAAAAGTTTCCCCAAAAATACACTGTGCTTTAAATAGTACAAAAGAAAGATACGAGTAAGTAGAGTAATAAAACACTTCCACACATCTCTTATGTAATATATGCTGGTAAATACTGTGAAAAATCTAAAAGTAATCATATCCAGAAAGCATTTAGCTACCTAACTTCCAGTAAAATCAACAGGATTGAGGTACATATGTGACTTTGAGAAGGCAAGCTTATTATAAGGCATCTAAATATTTTTTTTTCAAAATGGCTTTAAATCACTTACAAAAACAGGACTTAGGTAAACCATTATTACTGCTTTCTATATGTAGTGAAAGACTGTAAGAGAAGTTAGGTCAAACCTACAAAGGCATTTTAGGCATCTGATTCCTATTGAGTCAGAGTTAGGAGCCTGTATGGTTTAGCACCTAAGCACATTTTAAATACATGCTTTTTCAGAAGTTAAGTAGAAATTTGCCATTTTGGAAGCTTAGACAGAGTTTATTAGAATAATTTTTATCTGAGAGCCTTGACACAACAAGAAATGCCTCAACTTATTTCATGGTAGTGCAGACCCACCTTTGGGTGTTACAAAAAGAAGAAAGGAAAATTGTGATGCATCTTATTAAATATCTTACACTATGTGCTTTGTCTGCAGCTTTTGCAGCTCAAGACTCTATTATATTGACAGCCTGAATGTGTAAGACACACCTGTTAGACTAATATCCAAGAAAACAGTTTTTAAAACTTCAAAACTCACCTTCACCATTTTACAAAAGTTGAAAGTCACAGCATTATCTGCAATCTGAAAATTATATCAGTTATGCTTAAAATTACTGGAAATGAGAATTTGAAAGGTAGAAGAATTATGTGGCATTCTAAAGGATACATGAAGATGAAAATTGTTGCAACACAAGGTAGCGTTTTCATCAGAAAGTTCTACTTAATGGACTCAAGTCTGAAATATTGAAATCATATGAGATATCCTACTTCCACATTATTTCATGGCATCAGACCTAATCGCTTCCCTTGACTTGATGAATCTTATAGAATTACTGTCAAGCTATATTTGGCTGAGAGATCTGTTTATATGAAGCTGATTTGTAGTTTTGCTGCTAAGTAAAAAGATAAATCCATCTGCTGTCTTTCATCTCACCTTTTTATGAAAGCCTGCAAGATGAAGCCTGTAGCAATTTTTTTTTAATCTTTCTTTGGCTGTTCCATTTTCAAATATCAAACGAGGGTTTTTCAGCACAGCCCACCGAAGCCTCCCTCCACTGAGGTTAAAAAACATTATTAATTCTTAGCTCTAAAACCTACACATGCAAGATGGCCACGTAGTCAAATGCTCATCAGCCTCCTGCTTCAAACAAAGGCTGTGGTTCGAAAAATATTATGAACAGGTTCTTACAGTATTGAGTGAGTTACTTTAACTTCATTCCCAAAAGCCTATTACTTAGAGCCAAAGAAGAAAGGCAGGGTACTTCCCTTCCTTAACACTCAGTATTTTGAGCCTGTTTAATATTTGGAGGCCTGGCTTCCTCTGTTGACATACTTTTTAAATTCTAGACTGGTAAAACTTTCAAGTTATCATTAAACACACTCCACAGAAAGAGGTACCCATGTTGTTCTAGTACAGCGTGGACCCACCTGTGAGAAACGGAAAAGAGATTTGGAAGAGATGCCTAAAGCCATCCTCCTCCGCAGCAGCTCACAGCTTCTTAAAAAACTGCCTCAGACTAAGGGCTAAAATAAAACTAAACCTGAAATGTTCATCTGATGAGAGGAAAAGATCTTTGCCTAGCACAGGAGCAGGCACACTGAGGATGCTCAGAAGCAGAGTAGCCACCCAGTTCTGCTAACTACCTGGTTGATCAGTCTTATAAGAGTCCTGCTAGCATTTACAGATTACAAAACAACACAATTGCTCACAGATGCCCTGTCTTCCCGTACCAGTCATCTAGTGCCACCTGTGAAAAGAATGCTAACTAGAAATCCCACCTTTGCTGTTCATTACGAAGATACTAGCACTCACATAGCAACAGATTTTTTTGTGAAATTTTGATTTACATCACAGGATAAAATTTACACTAGCATCCAGCAATAGGCTGCAGTTTAGAGTTTACGTTTTATTCAGAAAAGTACAGAAGGTTTGGGCATGAAGCCATAAATTCATAGCAATCCTATATAGTGTCATTAAATACTACATTTTGGAGTGAAAAAATGCACATCTTGCATGATAAAGTGAAAGATTGCACCAGTGAAGCATCAGTCATCACCTGTTGACATTTAATTTAATAGAACATTGAGAACAAGAACACTTATAATGCTGGAAGCTGATATCAAAGAAATAGAGAATTCAAAAATTTATGAAGATAAAGATACAGCCAAACAGAAAAAAATATTATGGTGACTTCAGTGCAAGTAAGTGACAGTGTACAACTACCATGGTACTCAATGACACATATTAGAAGGGATATATCAACAGAGTTACTCCACTAAGTCACACCTTTGTGACCCTAGACACACACTCCCTGGGGAGGGACAGGCAGCTCCTTCAGCCTCCAGTGCTAAAGGGGGTAAAAGTCACTGTTCTGCCCAAAAAGGCCTTGGACAGGCAACATTCCAAGGTTTTGGACAGAATAGTTGACTTAATCCCCTTGACTCCTGGAGGCAGTTGGTTAAGACATGGTACTGTTGCAATGAAAACCTAGTCCTCTCTGAGGACAACAATGCAGATCTCCAGTGACGTATAAAACCTGGAACTCCTGGCGACCTTAGAAAACATTTAAAAATGAAATTATATGAGTTTGCTTCAGTCTAGTTAAAAGGCACACATAATACTATGCCACATACATGCTGGCTGGTTTTTGTTATGTTTGTTAACATTAACTTGGCAGGGAGGTGTAGAAAACCTACCATGAAGGGCCACACTTTTCATGACAGTGAAGAGCATCTTATAAAATGCACAAGTAACTAAAACAGAGACAATGAATGAAGCATATCTTTGCCAAGCATCACATCTCAGGGAGATTTGTAAAAATTACAGATGGGATTCAATATTCACAATTTATTCTCTCACTCCTCTGAATGGGCAGACGTTGCAGCTCCTTCACTGAATATCCTTACTGTATTTCATTTTCTGTTTATCACTCATAAAACATTCAGTAAGAACACCACCTGAAGAGATGGAAACCAGGCTGGTTCTCATGGATCTCCCTACTATAAAATTCAAGAAGCAGCGATTTTTAAACAGAGGAGAGGGGTTACAGAGTGAACGTCACTAGCCTGGAAATTGCTGGTCCCTCAGTTTACAAAGCAACTTTTTTCCTCAAGCACCAAAAGATGATAAAAAACCTTTCACATTTCAGAAGCATCATGGTTTAGTCCCACTCAGCAGTTAAAATACCATGCAGTTGCTCCCTCAGTTCCCCCCCTCCCCACCTTCCCCACAATGGGATGGAGAGGAGAATCAGGAAAGAAAGAAAGGCAAAACTCATGGGTCGTGATAAAACCAGTTTAACAGAACAGCAGAGGAGGAGAAAACAGAGATGGAAAAAGTAAAATAATAACAGAAAATACTTAAGCACATAATTTGGAGTACAATAACTCACCATAGATCCTAATGCACAGCTCCCTCCCAGGTAGCAAAACCTGTTCCCCAGCACCATCCCCAATTTATACACTGAGCATGATGTCACATGGGATTGGCCCTTTGGCCAATTTGGGTAAACTGTCCCAGCTGTTGGCTAACTGGTAACCTATCCCAGCTGTGTCCCTCAGCCATGGGTGCCACCAGTTCCAGTTCCTCTCCCAGCTCAGGTGAAAATTATCTCTATCCTAGCCAGAACCAGGACAAGAAGAAAAAACAAGGGAATAACTCCTCTCACTCCTTTTGCCAGAACTTTCACAGAGCATAATTTCTAAACAACAAAATAAAAATCTATGTAGTTCTTCAGGATGATAACACAGATACATTATAACCAGACAGATGGCTGAAGCACTTACAATAAAAAAGGTAACCAGAAGATTGTATTGGCTTTTCTCTCGATCTCTACTAAACTGAGCAGGGTCTCAACTGGATACGTTACCTCCAAAATATTTGGTTCCATTATTCTCCATTCTGCATTTCCAATAGTAGCTAAAATAATCAATTCTTGACAAGGATCATTGGAGATACAGATTATGGCAGTCAAAGATCCCTGCAAATGCAACCCCATAACATAAAGACTTACAGAACAAAAACATCTACCCAAAGACTGTTACCTTGATATTTCTGCAAGACAATTGCCACCTAGGTGATTACACCAAGGACTGAAACCACATCATCTGTGAATCTAGAACTGTACCCCAGTACACACATATTTGTCCATGGGCCACAAGAGCACTGTTAACCTCTTGCTGGTCTTCAGGACAGTGGAAGTTGTATTTGCTATTCCAATCTCTTTCCTAAAACAAAACAGAGCATCTGATGCTCTCTTATACAATACACATCCAGGCTTTTTTCACTTACTAGCTCAACAGAGTGGTCTTTGCACGCGATGCCCCCATTTGATCCTTCCCTTGTCTATATGCCATGGTTCATACAGAACCCAAATTAAGAACCGCATTAACTTGTGTTCATTCCTTGGTTTGCCAAGTGACAGGTTTATTGGCCATGTTAGTGATGTCACAGATTTTCTTTGTATTTCAGTCATCTGGAGTGGCATTTGGAAAGGGCATTTTTTGCCTAAAATCAATAGCTTCTCTAGCTGCGGTAATATGTCTTCTTACTTAGAAATATTACTCAGAATATAAAAGCAATTGATTGTAGGCAGAAAATATACTTGCCAATTACTGATGGAGAGGGGAAGAATACAAAGTACCCTCTAGCTTAAGTAGTTCCAGCTGGTGACACACCAGTACTAATCAGCACATGTGTTTCAGAGGCACCAGAGCCTTCTCAAGCAAATGCCTGATTTTCCTTCCTACAAGTTGAAACCTAAAGTCTGGTTTATTCCAATGAAAACAGGAACGCACATTTCCAAATCTGGATTTCTCAGAGATATACTCCCACAGCAACTGAATCAGAATATCCTGTTGTTGAATTAAGGTGGTGAGAATCCAAGTTAACTTTGCTTATTTTTTATTAAAACTTTCCAGTAACCTTAACAGAATCTGAACAGATGAATCGATCAGTGGAATGGATTTAAAATATTGGAAATTTGTCCTTTCATCTTTGGACTGGAGTTAAACTAAATAAGTTGTGTACTTGATTGTGACAAGTTGTGATTATGTAAGAATGGTGATACTAATTACTATAGAGTAGAATATCAGCACAGCTTTGGTTTGGCACACTGACAGAAAAATATCCAGTTCTACAGTCCAGCCTGATAGCCACAGCCTTGAAAGCAGAACAGAGATATCCGTACTTGCGTCATTTCATGCTTTATGTTACACACAATTGCATCCAGCAAATTGCTCCTAACAACACAGCTCCTCCCTGTTTGTCCTCTCACCTCCAAACCTGCTCCAACCACTTCAGCACTCATTTACTTTCTCCATCGCAGTTGGCTGCAAGGAAGTCTCATAGATTGATGTAGTACCTGTGGTCATATACTGCTCCTTCTCATGTTTCCCAGCCACGCGTAGGGTGTGCATCAGACGATCACAGCAAAGTTGGAAGAAGAAGAAGAAAGGCCCCGAAAGGTGTTACGTAGTTGCAACAAGCTTGACACAAGCAACAGCCAAATCGACAAATCCCCAAAGATGTTGATCTGAGCAACAGTCTTCTCAATGCAATTATGATCTCTCCCATGTTTCTCTGCATACAAAAGAATTTTTGTAACAGCTATTTTAAGGCTCATATTTTCACATGTACTTCAGTGAGACATAAGAACAAGTTCCAGGGACACTTGATTGGAGCACCTAACTCAAACTTTCCGAAAGAACAGAGATGAGCACTAGTTAGCACAAAATCAGTTTTGACTGTTGTTTGCCATGCAGTTTTCAAAGATTAAGTCAAGTGTACTTTTCTGGACAGGTGAGGCCATTAGGCCCCTGCTGTAGAGTGAGTTCTGGAATCATCATTCAGAAACACTACTTTTAACATACTTCTTCAAGACATAAAATCCAGATACCCATATAAAACGTAATTAAAGCATGAAACTTTCATTTCTTACATATGTCGAATAACCTCTTTCATTAGAAGGAAGCCCTTACTTTCATAAGCATCTAAAAAGCATCTACATGTTAAATCACCTAATAATAAATACAGTAATTCCAGAAATTATACATATATTTTATATATATGTGTGTATAATATACGTTGAGGCCTAGAATGCAATTCCAAGTCCTTTCTGTATCAGCTGTTTCCTTCTGAATTTCTATATACTACCACTTTATATATATCCCAGACATTTACTCAAATTGGGTCTCAAAAAGTGCTTTGGTGTGTTTTTAGTATCAGCAAAAAGATTTTGAAAAAATATTTTATTCAGTAACTATTGTAAACCAGAGATAAAAGATGGCATGATTTTTAAAGCAAAAACACCTAAAACCAGAAAATGTTTTGGCCAGTTTTTCTTCACAGCTAATTCCCTCTTCCTTGCCTTGACATTATACAGAGTCATTAAAGCAGGCACAGCTTTCAGTTAGCACACTTAGTACGTTATTTACATTTTAAAAGGATGTTTTGGAATGTGCTCAATTCCAAGCAAGCATTACATAAAATTGAATTTTATACACTGGGCAATACTGCGTTCCATTTGACATGCTGCTTCAACAAAGAATATATTAACAAAGAGTCTACAGCTTCGTACCTCCAAACCATTTCCTTCTGTCTATCAGTGAAAGCTTTTCACCCTTCACACAGGTTGCTAAGGTGATAAAGAAGCAAGGAAAAACAAAAAAAACTACCCTCAAAAAATCACTCCCAAAAAAACAAACAAAAACTTTGTGCTTGAACCACAAAGTTTTGGTTTCAAAACTACATATATGAATTTAAATATTACTGTGATGGATGGATAAACTAATAAACCTCTAAAGAGCAAATTTCCAGGACGTGTTTTTGGTTTGGGATGATTTTTAATATGATTAAGCATAAAATACTGAGACTTCTCTTCACTGGGAAATTTAAGTATTTCAGTCCAGCTGTTAACAAGTAAGTTAAATTACATAACGCTGCTCATACCCAACTGACCAATGAAGATAATGACGAGTTGTGTTCAGAATTTATCATTCACTCAGGCATAAACTTGCTCTTATCTAACTTTTTAAGTAGGATGAAAAGAACTTATCCATTCTTCATATTAACGGGTTTCTTGTAACTTTATTCAATTCTAAATACATCTGAATGTTAAAATATAGCCTTCTACATACTAGACTTCTAACATTGCAAATGCTGTGCATAAAAAGAAGAAAGAGCTAGGAAGAACAAGCAAATGGATTCTTTTGAGCACAGGGGAAATGAAGAGAACATGGTCATGCAAAGGCTCAATCAGTCACTTTATGCTTCACCAATTTTTAGGTAGGTCTACTTTACTCATATGGCAATTTACCAAAACTTGGCTTGCTCAAAATTCATTTTATATCAGTTTGGTCTGTTACCCAGCCAAGAACTTAATAAATCAAACTGAAGAATTAAATGGACTGCCACCTTGGCATCCCTTGTATCTCAGTCTCTTTTTCTCAGTCACTCCACTTATCTGCTCTGCACTGCATAACCACCGTCCAACTTGGTAAATCCTACAATCAGCAGCTTTGCACTTGATCCAATTTGAATCTATCATACTATTGCAGTTGAAGAGTCACTGTCATTTCTGCATAGCCTAATAGAAAATATTTGTTGTTGTTTCTATTGTTATGCTTTTGTTCTTCTGACTTGTAGCCAGACCCAGAAGCGTAAGCAGAAAAATCAATTGTTCTACAACCTTTTTTCTGAGTAATGTGGAAACAGGAACTATCAGTAACTCTTGAACAATCCTATGTTCTAAAACTTCACTTTTATTTTTGAGAATCAAATGTTTTGAGAATTTGGGGTATTCACCCAAACCCAGCTAATTTTCCACAAGCTCAACATATTCAAAAGGTGAAGATCATCCTCAGGAACGGCACTTGTGCTGCTAGTTAGGATTTCTTCTGACACATCACTTACTCAAAAGAATTTTCCATGCTATCATTGCCCTAAAGATTCTTCTCACGGTTTCAGTAACAGTGGCATCTGCAGAGGGGAGCTCCAGCCACTTGAAACTCATTAAAACATACTTGAGATTGACAATGAGTTGAAAACATCTGTCAGACTTGGCCAAGATTTCAATCAAGTGTGATGTTGCAGTGTTACTTTGCTACATTGACTTAATAAATGACTTGGCTGCTGTCAATGCAAGGAAAGTTGGGTTCTAATTACTAGCCTGATTTTTTTTCTGTATCTGAAATGTACTTTCACTTAAAGGTTCATAGTCTACGTGACATGCATTAAAATTAATTTGCTGAATCTAGAAGCTGAGGTAAAGTACTACAGAGTCACTTTTTAATATGCTGTATTAGGCATCAGCTAATGTTTAACATAGTGTACATATAAAGAGTCTCTATATATAAAGTAAATAATATACTTCTCCCAAACAAACTAAGAATACACAGTGACTACCTGATACTTTCAGCCTCATTTTTTTTTTATTAACCTCAACAAGTCCCAAACAAGTCAGAGTAAAAAGCTTCTAAGAACCTTGTGTCATTTTTTAAGAATGTCCAGGAAAACCTCTGAGTTGCACAAGTTATTTTTCAAAGAAGCTAAAGAAGTGTATACCTAACTGAAGATATGCCAAAGTAAAAAATCAAAGGGCTGTATTACTATTTCAAATGGAATGGGAAAGAAGTAGCACACAGCTAATTCTTATCTCCAGAAACACAATGTTATTTTTTAGATGTAAGTGTAGGGAATCCAATCTGGGGACTGATGAGCTTCATCCTTTCTCTTTACTTTTTTTTAGCATCCCTTTCATCCAAAGGTGTTACAGGGATTTCTTGAGCTCTCCCTTCTTGGGAACAGTCCCATAAACAGGATACTTTAGAAAAACAAAGTTTTACACAAAGTAAGGCCCTAAACAAAATCAACACCTTGGAGTCTAGAAAGCTGTTATAATATGATTTACATGATATAAAACTATTATCTGTGATGAGCATGCTACATAGTAAATCTGTAGGTGCAGGGAGACCATGCCAATGAAATGTTAATATTGATATAAAGCTGCATAACTTTTATTTTACCATTCTGATATGTGCAAAGTATTCCGGTAGTTATTTTACTAATGGGATTATTTTATGAAAATTGAGTTCCAATAAGCAGATTTATTTTGTTTGGCCAGATTTCAGCTTTTGTTGTTGTTGTCGTTGAAAGGTAAAATAAAATAACAAGAGTAAAAAGTAGTCAGACCTACTAACTGTTCTGTGAAGCTTCTACTTCCACTAAATCCACTGTAAAGATTCGCCTGAGTCCACCAGAACACACGAAGGCCAGTGAGAAGTGCTTTTAAATATCCTACCTAGGCTGCATGCAGATATATGGGAGCTTTAATTCAAGGCTGCATGTGTGGCTAGAAAGAAGGAAAAGTTGGCACACAGCTCTTGTTCTTTAAAAGCCAATCTGTCACTCTCTTTCGCAAACACTGACATGTTCAGATTGTGTGTGCACCAAAACTGAAGCTCCAAAGAGTGCTTACTTTGTTTGTTTGTTGTTGGTTGTGTTTTTCTGAAACTATTCCAGTTCTCTGAAATTATGGATATTAACTGAAGAAATAACAAAAATTTTATTACCTATTTATTTAGATATAAATTATTTCTTATTTGAATAAAGATCATTTAGATAAATATAATTAAAATCTTAAGTTGTGCCTGATGTGAAATTTCATATATTCACAAAAAAAAAAAAAAACCTCTCTTTTCCTTTGCTTGCTATGTAGGAGCTTTAAGAAAGAACAAAAATATTAATCTTCGCATTATCACCAGTGGCCAAATCAAAACATTTTTTTCTCTAACGGTACTTTGAAATTACACAAAAATGCAAAAAAAAAAATCCAACTATTTTGTCAATGATGGAATGCATTGTGCTGTGTTTTGTTTTACAGTATGGAGTCCTGTCACATGCATGGTTCCTCTGTGAGAGGCTGGCAGACAGTCTATTTACAGCTGTATTCTTATTTTTAAAAATAAAATTTTTATCCAGTCAGCAAGTGCCTTTTCCAATATTTTTTCACTTCAGAGAAGCACCTCTCTATTTATACTAAAATACTAGAACATGAAATAATAGAATACAGTCACACATTCTTTACATACATAGTGAATATTCTAAGTAATGTTTTGAAATACACAGTATTATTGCCATGACTTCTCTTTGTTCTTTGGCTTAATGGTCACAATAGAACTGTTCACAACGTGCTATCCTGACAAAGCAAGGTGCTCTGCTCTAGATATTTGCCCTTATTTTTCTTTGTGATCTAAAGGTAGATGAAAAACTACCGTTTCTTGGGTGGGGGGGAAAGGGTGAGGAACAAGGGCCAAGCTCAGACCACAGTAAGAAGGTATGTTTAACTTAAGGGCTACTCATACTTCAGAGACTCTCACTCTGTGAGCAAACTAAGAAATCAGAGGATTATACACAAAGTAAGGTGAAACTCAGTTCAAGTAAAGATGACAAGGTTCTTTGAGGCTTTTCAGTCCTTAGGATTTAATAATAATATTCATTGACAGCTTAGTCACTGAAGTCCTTGGTGGTATACCAGGCACTTTAACAGTCATCTAGATAACACGTCTGTTTCTGCCAATTCATAAATGCAAATTTATTTTAGACAAGGCATGAATAACCCACTCATTCATCCTCAAGTACAATCAGATGAAAATGCATATGTTGAGCAGCCAGTCATACATTATTATTTGTCATGGATCTGCTGTATCTACATTCATTTCTATCCCTTTTCAGAAGCGGGACAGACAAGATGATTAAGCAAGAGATGGAAATCTCAAGATTACTGTCAGGAAACACATCTTCACTAAAAAAGTTCTCTAGAAAACCCTATAAACCCTTATCGTCTCATGGTCCCTGACGTGTTGTTGATGTTCACTTCTCAAAAACTGCCACTTGAAAATATGGGTTAGGTTGTAATTTCTACAACCTATTTCTATTCAAGCTGATCTCTTGAATATAAATGGAAGAGAACTGAGTGGGTGAAGTAGAACAGAAAGTCATTGTTGCATCTCCAGCCTCCAGGCTAGGAGAGACTATCAATGGCATGCTTTTCTTATAATGAACATTCACTAAACCTTTTGTTGAACTAGTTTCTGCAATTTACTTAACTGTATAAATTAGTTTTGCAATGAAATAATATGCTTTACTCTGTTTTCTTAAGAACATTGTATCAATGCTTGCAAATGTATTTGTTTCCCAAGTTATGTCTATACAGAATGAAGCCCTCCTAAATGCAAGCAGACCTCCTAGTCTACATACATCACTGTATGAGCCAGCAAATCACTTCCAAGGCAAACACAAGCCCATTTTCATGTCTCGTATTCTGTTGAAGTTTGTCAGTGTCAAGTCAACCCTCCCTAAAGACAACACATCTTCAATTAGAGATGTAAAAAACAGTTTGCAGGCAATTTAAATCCTGCAAACTCGCAATCTTCTCATGAAAACCACAATAAATTATTTCTGTTCTCGTGCATCAGTACTCCTGATTTAGCATCATTTTTCAGTTACATGAATTGATCCTTAATTTCCAAGACAGGGGAAAAAACTGAGCATTTTTGACAGGGGTTAGCGATTTGCCATTTAGTCACATTGAAGCTTACGCTGCTAACAGTTTAAACTACATGACCAAATAATAGTCTTCTCTGGTAAATTCTTCATGTACCTCACAGATTCCCACTCCACCCTCATCAAAAAAAGTTGGTCTTTTCTCATCTTCCCCACTAAAGCAATATAGAACTGGTTTATGAGCGTTGCAAATTTGCAAGCTTCCTTATGCTGAATGCCAATCAAATACATTACCAGGTAGCAATTACCGGAGATAAATATTTAAAACCATTAGAATACTAGAAGAGGCACTGAATTTTCATTTAAATATACAAGGTTGTGTTCACGTGAGGCTAGATCTTCAGCAGGTTAAATCAATAAATCTCTTCTCAGACTTCAAATCAGCACAGCAGTGTCATCCAACTGAAGTCAGTTGGTCCATGTGGAAAGCTCAACACCAGTATAAGGACATCACTAATACCAACGGACTGCTGAATCACAGTTTCACTGTGATCAAGAATACAAACCTTGTCTTTCAGGTTACTGAAACAGTGCTCAGAGACACATGCAAATCTGAAAATGAATGAGGAAATGTCACAATTCAAAAGAAGCTGACACCTGTCAATGCACTTTTAAAAAGAAATGTTCTATTTAGCAAAAATGGTAGAATGCTGATCTGTTCTGAGGAGTACTCATTCAAAATTAGGACTCTATTCATTAAAACATCTCTTGGTTTTTTGGGGGTTTTTTTGTGGTGGAAAATCAGAACTTCTGTTCCATTTTAAAAAATAATACTTCCAAAACCGTCCAAAAAGGTAACATTTGGAAATTTACCATATCTTTGTTTTAGACACTCAGAATGTCTAATTTCCCTTTCTCACTGTTAATCCTATTGATTCTTAATTTATTTTACTCTCCCACTTCTTTTTTAAGGCCTCAGCTTTTTTTACTTAATGTAATTTCTCTCTCCTTCTCTTTTCCTGTAAGATTTTGTCATTTTTTGAGTCTCCAGAAGCCCTGGAAGAGTCTAAAGTTTGCTAGAAGATATTGAAGGTGTTCTGTGGTTTGCTGTGTGTGCCATGACTGCCTGGCAGTGAAGAAGCACGTAAGGAAACATCTTTTATGACAGTGCTACTGTGCTCAGCACACCAGCTGGCCATAAAGTCCTGTGTGCCCCTGTTTATGGGGAATTAAGCACATGCTCCTAAACACTAAGTTGATTTCTAATATAAAACGTGTAAGTGACATGCAATTTCAATTTGAGTGTTTACTTCTAGAAATTTTTTTTAAAAATCATAATGGCAAATTTCTGTGAAACATTTGGATTTAGATCAAAGTGCCATTTGCAAAAGAAAACTGCCATAGTGAGCATTTTTGGGCAGGATTGCTTTGGAGCAAAAAAAAAAAAAAATTCTTTATTATTTAAAAACAATCTATCTTTTTCTCAGAAATGTCAGCTTGCTTTGGAACAAGCAGACTTCTTCATGGGAGATATTTCCGAAAGGAAAATTTTCAGAGCATGACATACTCCCTCATCACTCTGTGCTGCTCAGTGAGGGCAGAGAAAGTAAAAGAGTAAAGATGAGCTTAGGACAGGGTGGGAGGACAGGTATTGTTTTGATATTCGTCTTTGTTTCTCACTACTCTTACCTATTTTACTTGGCAATAAATTTGTCTTCCTCAAGTTGAGTCTATTTTGCCCAGAACAGTAACTGCTAAGTGGTCTCCCTCTCAATCCACGAGCTTTCTCATCCTATTTGTTTTCTCCTCCTGTCCCGCTGAGGAGGAAGAGTGAGGGAGCAGCCAAGTGGGTGTCTGGCCCTTAGACAAGGTTAACTCACCCCACTAGATTTTTCACAGAGGATCGGGAACTTGCAACTCCATTGAACTATTTAGAAAATTCTAACAACTGCTCTGGTTCTGCAACTGTTTGTATCCAGGAAAAGACACAGGTCTGTGCAGAGCTCTGTGGTTCTCAGTGTACCTGCCTGCAAGCACAACCTCTACACACAGAAGACCTAGCTGAAGCCAGAGAGGCTCCACCAGAGCACAAAGCTCCACCTGCCTCAAGACAACTGCAGGACTGGGACCATGAATTGCTCAAATGAACCTGAAGCCAATATAACTGTCAAAGGCATATGAACCAAAACAAGAAGTCTCCTCACAATTAGCCCACAACCACTTAGCTATATGGTCATCAGAATACTAAAGAAAAAAAACTTGTTGCCAATATAGTCAGGGCTCTCTTAATTTCATGCACTGTGACTTCAACAATTTCTTCATTTCTCATTTTATTTCTCTAAAAGTGGCTTCATTTAAAAGCAGGGAAACCACATTTCATGCTCTTCAGTTTCATTAAAGATATACAAAAGCCCTTACCAAAAGAAGACTACTCTAATTAAACCATTGTAGCAGAAGGAAATATTGAAATGATGAATCTGAAAGGATTCTGACACACTGTACATTCTCTTGCACATCATTCCTTATGGTAAAAAAAAAAAAAAAAAAAAGAAAAGAAGATCTTCTCCCTTTAAAAAAAAAAGTTTAGAATCACATGATGAAACATGTAACATTCAACCCAGAGTATCACAAATGGACTGTCTCACAGATTTTCTAGGGTGTGTCAAGAACAAAAGTCATCGATCACTTCTTCGGCAGTGTGAAAATATAATATTACACTCTAAGAAAAATCAACCTGTACCTGCCTGACAAGGAAGGTATGGTTAAATCCTCTGCTTAAAACTCATTCCATAGGAAATGTGACAGAAATATCACATGAATTATGTCAGAGAAATTCAACATCATTCAATATGTGCTGCTTAATCAGCACTTGAATTAAAGCATTGCTGAAAATAAAATAAAATAGTAAAACCTGAGTATTACTCCTTCCCTCAGGAACTGAAAAGTAAAAATTTTTGAATTATATTTTCCCAAGAGCAAAAAGAATGACAATAACTGGTCCGAGTTCAACACTAAAAACAGAATGAGGTGGGGATTTATTTCACTTTGTAAGCACATGAAACTAGGAGTATGTTAAAAAGTTGGCTCACTGTGAACTCAATTTTGCAATTATTTAATTAATCGCTCCAAATTCTGACAGTATTTTAGGGATCTCTTGGTTACAGGACAAATACATATACCAAGAGTTTTATTTCCACATGGGTAAGTAACCATTTCTGAGGCTGGCTTGACCAAAGCAGCAGCTTGTATTTATTCAAATTCAGTTTCACAGTGGATAAGGATCTTTAGTGCCTCTTTAGCATTCAAATCCGGTACAGCTAACCACAGTCTGTTGGCTGTTGCATCAGATGAGGCTGACAAACTATTTCAGTTAAATTCCCCACTGGTGAAGATCTCTATCACAGGTTCTTCCCTTCTCCTTTTCAGGTTAGTCTGCAAAACAGCTTAAAAAGAAAAACGTAAAAAAAAAAAAAAGTCTCTTCTTTCTTTCTTGCAGATCTGTTCCAGGAAAGGAGACTGCCATAAGCTTTCTATCAGGGAGCCTCCTCCACAAACACACTTGCCACCTTCAGTTCATGATATTCTCTACCTTCTCTCTCAAAGCTGTACTGCCCCAGACTCCTGTAGCTACAGCTTCCTGGAGAAGCACCCTTCAAGGTCTTCCTACATGAAAAGGAAAGACTGGGAATGCATATGAATATTCCCAGTCCTGACAAAGCCTGTGCAACCCATAACATACACTTCTGTGTGGTTTCTAATACCCTAAGACCTCCTTCTGGCTCCAAGATGACAGAAATGGCATTGAGACAGGTGATTAGACTTCCTTATCCTCATGCCATGTCTTTTTCATTCCAGAAAGAAACACCTTCACAGACGTTTTGAATTGTCGTAGCTACAACAAAGGATGAGCAAAACAGATATTAATTCTGTTCTCTTTTTTTTATTCCTGATGAAGGGTAATGGTTTTAAAATAGAGGGACGTAGATTCAGATTAGATATGGGGAAAAATTTTTTTACCATGAGGGTGGCAGAACACTGGAACAGGTTGCCATAGAGGTGGTGGGTGCCACATCCCGGAAACATTCAAGGCCAGGCTGGATGGGGCTCTGAGCAACCTGATCTGGTTGGAGATGTCCCTGCTCCTTGCAGAGGGGCTGGACTGGATGACCTTTTAAAGGTCCCTTCCAACCCAAATTACTCTATGATTCTATGACCTTGTCACATTAGCACAGAGTCTAACGAAAGACACAGAAAATAATTTCCAATAATCCAAACACTATTTATAATAGGCAAGAGGTACAAGAGAGCAGATACCAAGGAAGTCAAGAAAACAAAATGTTTCTTCCATAGCCTGAAGGAAAATGAAAGACATCTCTTCCAACGAGAAGAGCAGGTGAATTAGGGAGCCTTATCAATCTCACAAAAACCTCTCTATCAAATTTAGAGCTATTAAATATTAATTCTGTTATTTTAAATTCACTTTTGTTACTCTCTTTACAATCCACTGGAAATACTGAAACACTAGAAATATCCAGCAAACACATGTCCATAGCTCTGGCCCTACTATCAACAGCGATCAAAGCAGTGAAGAGTGCAAATGCATTACTGACTGACTCTTCGGAGACTTTAATCTTTTCTCATAAATCACTTCTCTCCAGCTATCTGATCATTTGGATTTCAGAATGAAATGCATGTTTTCTGAAATGTTCTGACTGATCTGAGTGGCTCACAAGTAGGACCATGAGGAGTCTTAAATGGCAATCGCCACATGCTGTCCTGTTTTTTATGCATCATATTCAGGAAGATTAGATTGCCTGAAATGAACCATGACATCAGCTCATGAGGAAAGGTTTCATTTTTTTTAAAGAAACTTAGTATTGCGGAGAACTATAACTAATCTATTTTTTTCTAGCTTGTAAGTTTCAAATGAAGATGTTTGAAAAATATATTTTCAAAATATGTCCTAAATCCATACACTAAAACCAAATAATTTTAAACCTTGCAGTATATCTATTTCTCACTTGCTTACTCCATGCTAAGCAATGGATTGCACACTATATATGCTGATGGGAGAGTGAGTTCCCTAAAACATAACACACTGGGAAACTGTGGTTTAACATACCTTGCCATTTTTGCCTGAAGCTGTTTCCATCAACAACAAAGGAAAGGAGGTATCATTGATTTCAATGGATGCTGGCTCAGATGCAAAGACAGTATACACAAGCAAAGCTTTAGGGAATGGTTTTGATCACCCAGGGTTTTTTTATTGTTGCTCATCTCTGCTTTTCCTGATTTTGCTGAAATAAAGAACAGCTGTTCTCACAAGCTTACCAATTCAAAGCTGTGAAGACAAAAGTTGCATCTAAATTTCCCTTTTTTTTTTAATAGCATAGTATAGATCTTATCTTATTCAATGGAGAACAAAAAAAGTCCAAAAAAGGCAGGGAGGGGAGTCAGTCTCACAATTCTGCTAATTGTGGGAAAATGTATCTCCCTGCCTGTGTATCTACAGGCACACTCTGCTGGAATTTCTTGCTCCCAAATATGTGGCCAACAGAACAGATCACCGTGGTGAAATGGTTCACATACTGAGGACTGTTCCCCAAAATTGCTCTAAGGTCATTACAGTAACAAATCTGAGACAACCTCAGCAGAGCTGGCATTTTTCCTGGACATAAAGATACATGTGTGTTCTTCACCACATGTGATCCTTACACTGAGTTATGATACAAAGGCAGATCAGTTGTAGGCACAGTACAATTGACCTGAATATGCTCAGTGGACATGTCCTGGTTTTCTGGACATTCAGCACTCCAAACAAATATCCTGAGCTCTTGTTTTCTGCCTCAACAAAATCTTGTGCAAAAATAAGTAGATATGGCCAGAGAAACGTGAAAATCTGAGTAAGACGTAAGCTTACGACCCCACACCAGCACACAGCTTAGCATCTGCTACAAAACCTGCCAGGAAGTTGGCCAAGTGTTTTGCTACTGCAGACACACCACCAAAATAGCCCTACATGCTACAGTTCCCCAGAAAGATAACAGTAGCTACCTCTCAGCATCCCAACAGCATGAACAAGTCCTGGGAAAACACTGCACCCATGCAGCTGCCGTGCTTTCAAGTGAAACGTCTCACTGTGGGTTGGACTGTGCAATGCAAATGTAACTGCAGCCTCTGTACTCTCTAGTTAGCTCAAGCGTCAGTCACTGCCGTAACAAAAGTTTACATACATCCTGAGAGTGTGGTACAGTCTGTAGCTGAGGAACAGGAGCTCCACATTTGATCCTCACTTCCTTTCTAATCTCAAGGAAATAAATTAGGTACTGCACCTCAGTGCCTGTTGCTCAAGAGCCAGGCTGCTGTGCTTTTCAAACCAAAAGGACAAAGATTGCTGGCTGCACGTAGGTGGGGACAGACAATTAGCGCACTACACGTGCACTACATTCATGGCTAGAAAGAGGTCTGCCTCTCTGACACAGCAAACAAGGGAGCATGACTTCTAGGTCCAGCACATTTTCTTCCTTTCCCTGCTGTCACAGACGGTGAAATGAGGCAGGGATGACAGCTATCAGATAAGCTGCTACTTACCTGCAAGTCAAGTGCCACGCACAAGTAGTTGGCAGCGTACTTTCCCACACACATTAAGAGCCCATTCAGAATCCCAAATAATAATTTACCTCACAAGAATTTGCTCATTATGTGCTTTGCCCAGCCCTTGTGCTCTTGTAAAACCCTCTTTGAGTAGGTAGGCATGAAATAATCTCCTGCTGCCTGTAGCACTGGCCTTTTTTTCTTTTCATGTGACTGCAAACAGAAACTCCTTATTCAAAAAGGAAAATGTTATTAAACTCAGCAGAGTTATTTTAAAAAAGATAGAAATGAACTATGACTGCAATCTTAAGTGCGAGTCTTGCCTGGAAAGCTGTTTGACGCACAGAAGGCAAGCGGAAAGCACAGATTCCAGTCAAGTCTGTCCATCTTCATATATAGTCACCACTAGCCTGACAACACAGCAATCTGCCATCTCATTTTGTTACGAACGGTCCTTTAATTTGGGGTTACTATTATTTTTATTAAAGCTTTCTTTAAGCTGTGTGCTGTCTGGAAATGAATCTCCCTTTTCTAAACAAGGCACATATCTCAAAAGGATTTAGACGTTGCCACTGGTGAGTTGCCTCACTGATGTCAGAGTGACTCACACGAGTAACATGAAGGCTGATAAGCCTAAGCAGCACTGGAGCCCTGTCTGATTAAATCTTTATATCCATAGCAGCTCACCTGTAAAACAGCATCATGGCTATGACATGAAAAGTCAGCAGCTGGTAAGCCAAGGAGTCAACACCACATACCTCCAAAGGCTAAGTTTTAACTTACCTGCCTTTTTCAAACAGGATGACGAACGATGGTAAAAATGGCACTCATTCTTCATCTTTCTCATGCCCTTGTTTGTTTAGTGGCTGAGTTGCCCAGCTACAATATCTCTTTTACACATAAAGCTTATTAAGTGCACTCCAAACCTGAATTTTTAATGCTATTCTCTATGCTAATATTTGCCTGGTGTGTAAACTGCCACAACGATCTCCTGGCTACTGTGATGACGGTACAATGCCTTGAAACAACAGAGTTTCAGGCTGGTCAGAATGATTATGACCACCAGTCACACTGAGTGAAAATAAAACAGATAAGCTGTATTAAACCATCTTATTGGTAACCATCAAGAAATGAAATGAGCTAATTACTATTTCCTTTCTTTTCCCAGTCATCTGCAATCCCTGGATGAACGCTGTGTAAACCAGAAAGGTTTTTTGTGGCCATCCTTTAGTAATTGACCTTTAGCTCTCCCCATTTCATTTGCCCTAAGTGTTAATTGACTTTGAAAAAGCAGTATATTATCCTTTTAGAAAAAAAAAAGTCTGTGCCCGCCAACATCTTACAGCATCAAAGCCCTGTTAAATCATAGTGCAGTACAGCTGGAAATGAGTCTCCAGAAGATATAGAAAGAGGGTGGGGGAAGGAAGCAGATCCGTCATTGAAAGAGCTCCACTGCCATCTAGAGAAAATCTGCACCAGCCAGTTTTCTGAAAGGGAAGATCAGGTTGTTAGTCAAAATATTTCCATTCTGATGCTGTTTTGCGGGAAGGTAGGGACTCCATTCAGGCTCACTGCATCTATACATTTTTTAAAACAACTTTGTAGTAATTTGCACTAAAAATAATATATTCTGGAATATAATCTACCATAAATCCTAAGGCAATCATGGGAGACAGCTTTAAAGACTCACTTACAGGCTCTCCTACAATAAGGTATGATATCTGTACAGTTTTGTTTCAAAGAACCTCCTTTGAAGAGATAGGTGCTATGTCTTTGCAGAAGGGTGCTTCAGTCACAAACAATTTACATTTTGACAGACATGCTCTGCTCCCAGCAGCTGCCTTTATGATACTGCTTGTCAGAAAGAAAGAATGTCCTATTTCAGGCTATGATTTTTCTCTCCTTCAGATACATAAAATTGTCTTTTCTGAGTGTTTTATATGCAGCAGCCTTACAGAGACCAACTCAGACAGAGAGCAGGAGGCACCTATTAAATGTGTTACTAGAAGCAGTCCACTTTAATCTGACCAATTTAATTTACTCTGCTTCTGTCCAAAGAACAACTGAACTCCATTTAGTGCACATGATGGGTCAGCTGCTATGAAAACTGCAGAGGCATTCCTCACCACCAGCACCTAATTCCGTTACATTCTCAAGACAGCCAACACATGGGTACGTGACTAACTGAACAAAATCAATTAATTTGTAGCTTAGGGTACAGTCAGCACCTAATGAAACTGCATCGCTAATACACCTCAAAAGGGAGAGTTCATTACTGCTGTCTCACAAAAACACTTGCTGTGAATTGTGGTCCTCTTGGTCTCCATCACTGCTGTTTACTTGCTAATTAAAGAGCAATCTGGGACTTGTAATAGCTAATATGAACTCACAGGTTCCTCTGTCTACTGACTCCCAGAAAGTTTCAAAACCAAAACCTGATTGAGGACTAGGACTGCTAGTATGAACCTAGCCACAACCGTTAAAATATTGCCTGGATGTTCTTCATGTTACAGTACAATTGGTGTTTGCTTCCTCTGTGAGATCCTATTGGGCTGAAATACCTTGAGATCAACAAAATCAGTAAGTTTGTTTGCGGCTATCTCCTTCAACAAGCCAGTGAGGTGTTCTGTGATAGTGCAAGGTATTTGCCCACTATGGCAGCAGTGGTGCATTAATACTACACAGAAAAAGATGACAGTGGTTATACTCTAGCTAAGAGTATGTAAAACACACTGCATTACACAATTATGAAGGGCACTATCTGAATTATTTATACTCTTCATTCCTGACTAAGAATGTCACCTTATAACAGGATTATCCATGAAATCATAGCCAGAAAAAACATCCTTGATTTTCACTAAAATATACTGAAATCAGAAACATTTGATTCCACACCACCCTGCACTCCTTGACATTAATCTTGACTGGATGCAAAATCAGACCATTCTGAACACTCATTTTATACAGGTATGGGTGGCTACTCAAGGTGAAAGCAGTGGAGAATCAAGCCTACAGAACCTATTATGCAAACCATAAGGTTCACTAAGCCAAAAACTGGTCTCAGTGAGGTGACTGGCTGTCTTCTCTTTTCTATTAATGGTAACACTGACAACTCCTGGATGGAAGAACACAGTAAATTTGAGTAATGGATTTATGAGGACAGAGAATCCACCACTTTGATGGAGTATTAGGTAACATAGAATAGAGAAGAATGAAGTGGATGACTGACTAGATAGATCTTCCAGTCCAAATGTGTTGCAAAATGCAGGAGGCATTGCTTCCATTCATTACAGACAACAGATTTGTCAGGAGGAAAAACCCCAATGCACCTTTAAAACCCAATTTGTCCTTTTTGCTGACAAACACGATTAAGCTGTGCAACTCAGGGAGAGAACAGTAGGCATAATAATAGTTATCGTGAAAGGACAAAGACTTAAACATGGCTAGGCTGGGATCTTTGCTGTTATCCTGCCTCTTACCTTGTCCAGAGACCTTGAAGACAGTCCTGAAATAATGTCAAAGACGACGACCTCACCTTGTAACAATTAAGCATTAAAACTGAATCAGGTAAATATCAAAAGCCAGACAGTTGTAGACATAGTACTGCTTCTGGTGAAGCACAAGTGTAGGCTTTCTTCTTCTTCTTTTTTTAAAGGCAAATAAATCCAGCCCATAATGCTTGCAACATGCAGGCCAGCCCTTCAGCCACCACATTTTACACCGAAAGTTGTTTTAGGCATTATAACCAACAGATAGCCTGTAATATCAGACACAAGTACATGAGCTAGAAATAGAAGGGAAGATAACATTCATACTGTGGAAATGAAAGGATAGCATCTCTTTTGTGTCTGGAATTTATTGTGGAGTCAAAGGGCACTGAAGAAATTCTGTTTGATTTGTACATGCCACTGGATATAATAGGATGGGCTTCATGAAGATATGAATCTCTCAGCTTTTTTTGAAGGCTCACTTAAAATGTATTCTGTTTCAAGGGATATTAAAAAAAAACCCTTTAAAGCCACTTACTTACAGGCTGACTCTAATCAATTTACTTCACATCTTGATGCTTCCCTCCCTCCCCTCGCTTCCAGACTCTGTCCTGTTTATTGAAACTATACTTCTAAGGGTAGACTGCCCCTCACTGTTTTTTGGGGGTTTTTTTTTGTGAAAAGACTGGTACAATGAGACCAAATGCCCATTCTAAAGGTAAATGTCATGTCAAGATTCAGTCCTTGATCAAAAAGAAATTTCCTAGAACATATTCATTCATGCTAACTCTTTCTATGTATTTTAGCAAAAAGAAAGGCTCACACACATCTCCCTCCTTCTTTCACAAACTTTTTCCTCATAGGTTCATTGACTAATGAGTCTCATTCCAGATGGAGGTTCATGCATAGGCTTCTCATTAAGTACCATCTAAAATATTACATAGCTGGTATTGCTGCAAATTAACATTTTATGACTTAGTAAAACATGGAGTTTTTATATTAGTTGTCAATATTTTGGTGATTAGGCTGGGTCTGCTCTGGAGAAAGCAAAACCAGCAGTGTGGTGGTGTTTGTCTAGCTTCTTCAGTGACCAATGTAACGAGTTCCAACAGTCTATTACTCATTTGGGGTTAACAGTTGCCCTTCTTGCATATATGTCAGGGACTTGCCTTCTTGGTATAGAATATCTTGAGTTTGATCGCGATGGAAGATCATCATACGTGCATATAACCATGATACTTGATATCAAAGTCACAAAATCATATTCAGGGATAGCAAATAACATCATGGCAGGGCACTAATGTCATTCATCACTTAAGCAGCCTGAGCCAGGTGCTAATCAAGCATAAATCACCATAACACCATTGAGACTAGTCAAGCTTCACCAAATTTCACCAGCTAAAAAACCGTCCTGTCATATAATGATATACAGAAGAGCCTCATAACACAGAGACAAAAATAAGCAAGGAGGCAGCAAATATGAGTGTTCTAGAGGAGTTCTGTTCTTTATAAGTAACCTTTATGGATAATCTCTCTGAAATAATTTGCTTTTTAAAGAGCTTACACAACTTTTTGGTCAGCCTGCTTCAGACCTGACTGGAAGCAGCGTTCAACTCCTAATGAAGAATACTGCAAGATGCTTTGCAAGCTGTCACATATTCACTTCGGTAAGTGAGATATAGGAGATGAGCTGCTTGAGTGGATAAAAACTAGCTAGCATACTAGAGCCAGAAGGTACTTATGACTAGAAGTTCCAAATGGAAGGAGTTGACTTGCGGAATACCATAACATTAGTATTGATTTTATTTACTTTATAAACCAGAAAGGAGGAGAACGCAGTAAAGGGATGAAATGTGCTGATGATACAAAATGGGTGAACCAACAAATACACAATAGGTAAGTAATAAAATTCACAGAGACTTGGCTAGACTACAATCATGGGCAGATAAGTGGCTTATGCAATTCAGTTTGGAAAAAGATGAGATAATGAATCCACGGACAAAATAACAAGAAAAGGGAAGTCTATCTTCAATGGACAGAGAAGCAACTGCTGGAAAGGTTTGCATTTTAACATTGCAATACAGGAAACGGTAGGCTGTAAACTCAGGTTTCTCTAAAAAAAGCTCCCTTTCTGGCAGCCCGTTTTTTTTTTTTTTCTGCAGTAGTTGCTGCTGTACGGCAAAAGGTACTAGTCGGAAGAGGTAATCGAAAAGAATATGTGAAATTCTTCAACTTTTGGCCAATTGACTCCTTTTTATATGAAAAAAGGACAAGAAACAATGTTTAAGCACATACAAATTAAAGGAGATTATTCTAATACTGGGCTAGATTAGGTATTATGAAAGTGACATTTACAGTATCTATACCACTCTGATTAATAAAATGAAACAGAATTGGGAAAGTAGGATGTCAAGAAGATGACAAGGAGAAATATACATAGGCTAATACAAAATACTTATTTAGGAAATCTGAGAAATGGCGTACACATTTGGAAAGCAGTGAGGAAGATTAACCACATCACTCTTACAAGCTTTATGAAAGCGCAAATCCCAGGATATTGTTGTGAAACCTGTAAAAGTACTGTTAAGAGGAAAAAGGAAAAATAAAAACCAAACCCTGACATCTGAGACAGGATTTACTACAGAATACAAGATTCCAGAGCTGTCAGGATTATCCCAGTAACTTTTGTACTATTGAGAGCTCCCAAGCATTGGTAGCACCACTTCAATCCCAAACCTTCTGTGCCATGCCAGTAATAGTAAAAAACATTATTTTTGAATATTTTCCTCACCAGTAGTACAGTTTAGCTGCCATGAGACTGATTTCTGCTTAACCATTCTTTGTAGTTTCGAATGAAAAACTGTTCAGAGGAGATGGCAGGGAGGGTTAAGAAACAGGAGGAGGAAAATGACACAAACCCAAGGAAAAAGTAGGGAGAACTGAAACATCCCTTTCCTTCACAACACCCCCTCAGGCAGGACACTTACCTGCACTGTGCAATTTAAATCTGGATCCCACTCCAGGCTTGACAGGGAGGGAAGTTTTGAGTCCTCCTCTCCCACTCCACAGGAGGCTATCAGTGCCCTATTGCCTGGTACTCTGGTGCATTTCTGTTGGCCTGTTCTGTGGGAACATTTCTACTTTGCACATAATACCTGAATATTTGATGGTGAAAAGAGGAGTCCTCAAGTGTTTTGTCTGTACTGTCACACACCTCAAGAGACAAACAGTCACTTCCATACCACTATATTGTAGCAGACACATCGCAAGACTAAGATACTAGCAAAAAAAAAAAAAAAGTAAGTTTGCCTCCTCACCCTTCCCCTCTTTCTTTCAATTCAGAAATGTTAAAATGGGAAAAAAAATCTCACAGAATTCCCCAAAAGCAAAACAGTGAACATTTCTATTGTCAACATGCCAGTTCAAACAGATCCTACAGTCCATGATGCCCCTGTAAGATCTTCAGTATCACCTGACTGGCCACGAACCTGACTGATCCAGCCAGTGAAACTTGGCCAGCAATGCTACTGATAAAAAAGGAGGAACAATATCCTCCTCATTGGTAAACACTACACTTGCAACTGGGTTTTTCAAATCTGAATTGCTGCTCTAAAAAAAAAAAATAATAATAATAAAAACAATCAACAGATATGACAACACTGAAAGAAAAGTTCATATGAGAGGAAAGATTATTTGTTTTTGCAGACAAGACACTTGTCCTCACAGGAGCCACCCAATTGACTACTTGTGCCTAACAAGAAAAGTGTTGTTTAGCCACCTTCAGATTATAGATATTTGTTCTGACGTGCAAAAACCAATCACAACAACAGACAAGCAACAGAACAGAAGAAAAACCACCAGCCAATCTAATTCCATGATTTTCCCTGTGACAGTTAAATAAGGTACCATGCTCTATGCTCCTTTTAATGTCTGAAACATGTACAGGACATCCCAGCCCACTCAATGAATCTACCATGACTGTCAGAAATGGTAACGTGTATTACACTCCCATGTTAAAGAGGCCACGTGTAACAAATACCTCAAGGCATATGCTTCACGTGGCATGTAGACTTTTCATACATTTGTGAAATATTTCTACTTAAGAATTACTCAGATTATTACATCTCTCATTTATTTCACACAACCATGAAGTAAAGTATGGGGTAAAAGTAGGCATTATACACACACAGAGTATTGCAATTTTAAAAAATATTTTGTGGCTAATTACACTACTGCTAGAGGCTGAATACTAATTGCCTGAAATCAAAGCAAAATAAAAAGCAACCCCCATAGCTGTTAATTTGACAGCTGGTCACTTCCTCAAATCTGGTAAAGAATCCTTGGGCTGAAACAACTTTTAGAACTATGTAAGGCACATTCCTGTAGGAGGCAACATAGCAGCAGGGCTTCAAGGAGTGAATCTGATCTTTATTTAATAGACTGGCAGCTACAAGAGAGAGCTCCAGCACAGTTGCAAATCTGCCTGTAGCTAATGAGTGCATGTGCAGCTCAGAAGGGTTACAGATCTCCACATAAAGATCTGACCTAAAGCTAACACTCAATTTAGAATCAAATTATGGGGGGGGGGGGGGGGA
>JAAGAY010145995.1:0-26624 GCA_011801015.1 Ardeotis arabs
AAAAAAAAAAAAAGCAAAGTAGAGGTCTACATTATCACCTGTTTCAAGAGAAAATAACAAAGGCAGTCAAAACTCAGAGTTTAAGGGTCTCACTCTTTCAACTGCTAGTAACTCTGGAGTTGGGCACCATCAGATCACTCCGCGCCAGTAACACGACCTGGACTGACAGAAATGAGGTCATACGAGTGATGCCAGATTTCCCAGCACACATCATTTTTACCTCAGGTTTGTGGCACGCAAGAGGAGATGAGATGATATTTTGCCCAAGCATAAAATCAGAGTAATGATGCTACTACAAAATTTGTTATATAACCTGTTTTATCCATGCATTTGGCCTCAGTGGCAAGGTGCTGGCAACGTGGTGGGTTCTGTGAGAGGAGACCGGGGCTGCCCCGTGCTTGGCACGGCTGGTCCCAGTCAGTTCTGCAACAGCCACAGCCGAGCCCCTCAGCCACACTGGAGTCACCACCCTGTAACATATTTAAGAACTGGCAAAATGCTGCCTGCACAGTGAGGGGTGAGGAAAAGAGTGCGAGAAACAGCCTTATGAGAGGAAAAAAATAGGGGAAGCAGTGCTGCAGGTGCCAGAGCAGAGATCCTCCTGCAGCCCATGGAGGGCCCCACAGTGAGGGAGAGGAAGAGTGTGAGGAGGAAGGAGTGCCAAAGAGAAACCCCTATATACTGACCACAGCCCCCATCATCCTGCAGCACTAGGGCAAGGGAGGAGGAGTCGGGAGTGAAGCTGAGCTTGGGAAAGGGGGGAGGAAAGGTGTTCAATACTTGTCTTTGTTTCCTACTACCTGAATGAGTAATTAAACATCTATTTTAATTGGCAACAATTTAATTTTCCTTAAGCTGAGTTTCCTTTGCCCTCAACAGTGACTGGTAAGTGATTTCCCTGTATTTATCTCGACCCAGAAGCTTCGTCACCCCATTCCTGCTGTTTTCTCCCCCCTCCTGGCTGCAGGGAGCAAGCGAGCAGCTGAGTGGGAGCTTGGCTGTTAGCCAAGGCTAACCCACCACAATCAAAAAACCCAGCCTCCCCTAAAAAACCCACCTGGCCTGTCAAAATATATTATACTGCATCAGCTCTGTATGTCACAGAGCTGCAGCATATTTTTTTTAAATCCCATTGAAGCAATATCATTTTTTTTATACCATAGACAGTAATATTGAACCATGATTTTAGGTTGCAGTTAACAATCAGTGCATTCAGAAAAATATTTAAAGGAGCTTTCAATTATGCCAGTTCAACTGGTCAGTGCACAAGACTCGGAAACCAACACTGAACTAACCTGGATACGTCATCCAGCAGCAACAGAGGTCTCTCAAGAGTAAGTCCTTAGCCCTGGGGCCTGGTTCAAGACGCTAGCCCAAAAGAGTCTCATTTACAGGGCTTGTGGGGCGTGATTTGCATATTTTTTTCCATAAAAATGGGTTATACCATAGGTTTCTGTGTGAGATAACTTTGTGACAGAAACTAGATTCCAGCCTGTTTTAAATAAAAGTATACTTGTTCTTATATGTTAACTATGAGTGCCCAGCAACCTTTCTGCAAAAGTGAAACAAGTTTAAGTAAGTGAAGGGCATCAATTCAAAAAGCATTTGAAATAGTAGCGGCATGTTTTCATAAATTATTATCCCTGCACTAGTAGCAATGCCTCACCTGAGATACGTTGAATGCTCCAAAATGCAACGTGAAGGGAAACAGCACTGACCATGTAACAGTGCCATGTGCCCTCTTCCACAAGAGTTTGCATAAGCAAGGTAGTTAGGCATACTTTTAAAAGAACACACAAAAGTCACAGTAAAATGAACTCTACTACTCAAAATCCCTGAAGTAACGTGACCTGAGATAGAAATACAATTTCTGCCACAGCTAGTGACACCAGCTATTCAGCAACTCTGTTTACTATAGAAACGCCTGGAACAGGAATCACAAGGCTTCAAAAAGATCCATTTTAAGTTTTACCTTTAGAGATTATACATTTGGGTCCAAAAATGCTTCCAAAAGAAATTTGTTTGTTCTATTTGCATATATTGAGATGAATACGACACTTTTTTTTTGTACTATGTATATGGAAAGGTTTCCATTTAATTCCAGGACCTTAACTCCACAATTTTAAACAAATTGTAAAATTTAATGAACCTATATGAATTTTCAGAAGAAAGGAATTTTCCAGTCTAGCTTAAACTCATTTCAAGAGACTTAAACAAAATAAATCAAGTCACAAGGTAAATCATCGTTGCAGGAGCTTTGCCAATGTATATAAGAATTGGAATCTCATTGGTATGTATGCATAAAATTATTTCTTAAGCTCAGAAGGGTTAAAACTACATATCTCAAAATCTGGTAAAATGACATTGTAACATAAATATGATGGTGGAAAAACTATTTTTGGGTGTTGAAGGGAATAAATTATTTTGCTTTTGGTTTCTTTGTTTAGACAATCCAACACAGGGCTCACTACACGTGAGCAGGCTGGTTTTCATCAAAGTGAGGATACATCTTTCCAGAAATGGGAGCTAAGCCTCTCTGATAAAAATCCATTAAATATTTCATCGGTACAGAATCAAACTGGGTCAAAAGTCTAACCTGAAGGGCATACATTAAGCAGTCTCCCTGAGTCCGTTTAGTAACCGAAAACGTAAGTCCAAGGGGTTAGCTTCCGCACTACTTTGTCGAAGTTAAAGTCTGATTGAACTACCACTACGTGATCCAGACGTCTGCATAAAAACAGAAGTAGGTTTGTGCACATTCACAAGGTGACACATTTCAGAAGCTGTAAATCACAATGATTCGATTGATTTCCAGAGTTGCATACTGAATGCAATTCCTTGCATCACTTCCCAGTACACCTGGGAAAGTTTGTTAATAAAATTAGTTTTTAACAAAGTCAGAGAGAGATTACATGTCTGGGACAGAACACTTAACATACAGCTACAAGTGCACAATTGAAAAAAACAAAAAAAAAAACAAAAAAACAAACAAACAAAAAAAACCCCAGTACTGACATAACAGAAGACCACCAAAATTGGTATCACTAGATTCTTTAAGAATCTCAGCACTGATAATTAGCTATGTTCTCTTTCCAAGAGAAGGGAAGGTACTGTTTTCCTCCATCTCTACTCTCCTCCAATCTTTGACTTATTTTACAATTAAGAATGTTCATTCAAAAACTATACAAACCCACTAGACCAATTTAAGGTTTGAGTTAGCATATAAATGTGAACTTAACGGAGTTAATCTTATTTCTTTAAAGCAGTAACATATATTGAAAGCCAAAAAAAAAAAACCAAACAGAAACCTATTTTTAACATCCCTTTGTTTAACATCCCTTCAGAAGGCTTCAAAATGTCAGCTTGAAAGAAAAAAAAACCTCCCAGTCTTGGATTTTTAGATCAATTTAAACCAGATGATTTTAAGTCAAGGGAATTTTCAACTCGATGGCTGAGTACATGCTAAGTTTTGTGGTCCCTTCTGGAACTAGATAATTTGCAGGCAATGAAAACAAATTCTGGCAATGTAAAAAATATTTGAACATTTACCAAGATCCAGCCTGAGTCTAGAACAGAGATTTAGTTCAGACTTTTCTTTTTTAAATCTTTACCAAGTTAGTTTTTGTTCTTAATGAAAAGTCTTCCACTATGCAAGAACTTTCTAGACACCTTTACTGAGCTGCTACAGTTTGACAATTTATCTCATGTAATAGATGTAAAATTAAAAGACACATATTGCCATACTTTCATGTCAGATGTAGAAGATTAATTTCAAGGATACTAGGTTTCCATCTGAGTATCTTACACAATGAGAACATTTATCTGCTCTTGAAGTACATCATGATGTTCTTCTGGTTTCAATTATCTTTTAGTTATTAATGGCACACACTTAATTCTGCTGTCTTTCTGGGTACATGAAGCAGAAGGCGATAGAGACCAGACAGCATGGATTTTTCCAAAGGAGGTAGTGGTTAGTGGATGGACCTCTTCCATCCAGAATACCTTCAACGGGAGTTTGGTCTTTCTTCTTTTGTTCCAACAGCTAGGTAGTCAGATGAGGGTATGAACACAAATCACCACAAGGATTCTGAAAGAAGTACCTCCTACTTCTGTAACTCCTACCATTTGTTACACTGGGAGGGGAAAAAAAACAAAAAAAAAAACAAAAAAAAAACCACACCACCCTCACGAACTTACTAAGTGTTTGCATCTTTGTCCACTTAAAAAAAAAAAATTCTATGAAACAAAAATAAGCAAGGCTACAAAAATGTCTAACATTTCTGAAGAGTAGGCATACACATTTCATGTTTTGACCTATTGTGAATGCAAATTTAAGTGAGGCTGGCTCAAGATCTTCAGGGAAGTTCAGCCAACACTAAACATTAGGCATGGGCTCTCAAGCACACATTATGCTAACTATGTCTGACCTTAGGCATACAGAAATGTATTTCCTTATATAAATACATATTGATCTAGTTATATAAAGTATGATTTTTAGACCCTCTCGTTCCTGTATTTGTACATTGACTAAGCTGACAAGGGTGCTGTCCTCATTCTTGTATAGTTTGTGCAATTACTTTGCATCACTGCCAAGCTGTCACATTAGCCACACCACCTTAATCTCTTTGTGCTCCTTAACCAAAAGGGCAACAATAATACATTTCTGCCTCACAGGAGTGCTATGCAAACAGATACAGCAAGGAAGTACTTATATACTACAGCAACTGCTGTAAACCTTAGCTGAAATTCTAGTTCATTGTCTGCAGCCTGGCTGATGACCCTGAGGCTACTTGGGAGTTCTCTTTCAGCAGAATTCGCCCTTAAAACAAAATGCATCATCCCAAGGAAGAATTATGTTGTGCAACTGACACTTCAGAAAATAAAGAAAGTAGGAACATCTTTGGTTTTTTACCCAAGTATGTATCAGAAGTAGAAGCTACTGAGAGCAAGTAAGGGTCTTAAATTCAGAGTGGAACTCTACTTCAGTTTTTGAGAATTTTTTTTCAAGTTCAAAAATGAAAATGGAAGGCAAAAGAATGACCCAGCTGTCTTCAGTCTGGCAGTAACTTGCTTCTATAGTTAAATTTTTCCCTAAAGTTCAATAGGCAGTTCTGGGAGATCCATTTCCCAACCCTCTCATTCCAAAGAAGTTTGCAATACTGCTGTAACATTGGTTTGCAAGTAGATTATTTTTTTTTCCTTTGGGACCCTTACAGAAAGCCCTCAAAACAACAGCAACTTTTGTTGTTCTGCCAAAATCTGACTTGATTAATATTATTAGAGGGGGGAGGGCAAATTCAGAAGTAATTTAACACACTTCTCCAGAGAATTTGCTCTTGCAGCCTGCCCTGCTGTCAGGTCATTTCTTGGAATGCACACGGAAACCTGGAAAAATCTATGGAGCATGGTCTCTATTCCCATTTGTTTATTCTGGGTCTCAATAATATTTCTCAAACAGTTAAAGCAACAGGATTTGAAGTTAACTGTTTCATTGCTTAAGTATCTGTAAATTCATACCTCCAGCCAAAGAGAATAACATTCTAATGCTTTCAAATGCACATCTAAAAGTATGACTGTGCATGTGAAAATTATACTATGAAAACAAAAATCATAAGCTACACATATAACTAGTGTTACATTTATAAAAAACACAAGACTGAAAAGTTTATTAGTGTTGAATCTCAAGCTCTCAAAGTTAGGCAACACAGGAATTACGCCTGCCTGCTTTCCACTGTCTTGACAACATCCTTTTGCAGTTGCTTTATGAGAGTCCTTATGTACATGATCACAGTCTATTTCTTCCAGAGAATTCAAGTTCTGTATAAAACAGAGGAAGGACAGCTGCAACTATTTTTTTCCTCCCTTGTTTGGAATTCACTGTACAATACATATCTTCACAGTAGAAGCATACTCTCCAAGGCAACATTCAGCTGCTTCTGCCATGAAACCATTGTTTCTTTTTCCATGAAAAAGCATACTGACTGTTTGGGATGGAGGGAGAAGAGAAGGCAAGAAACAGGGCTATGCAAGAAACCTTAATTCTAAGCTGTAATTTTGAGCTATTAACTTTGTAACCTTCTTGTTATTCTTGTAAAGCAGTGGAAGAGCCTTTTACATTTTTAACTAAGTGAAACGAAATTTTAAATTGCTTCCTCATGGAGCATCATCCAAACATATGCTTGGTTCACGCACAATACAGACCTATAACACTAACCTGAGCCGTGTAGGCATAACTCCTAGGTTGCCATCCTGTGAGGACTAACAGCCACACGAAATGGGATGCTTTTCCAGTGGGCTTTAGAGACTTCTGTTCACAGCAGAGCATTCATGAGTATGAAAAATACAGGACTCCATTCCAGAGCCACATGACCTTACAGCCTTCTGCACCTTCCCCAAAAGAACAGCCCCTTTTGTGTCATTTCTGTTAACATGTTGTTACCAGTCTTGTCCTAGCCCTGTCTTGAGTCCCTTTCCCAGTCTCCTCTAATTCACATCATCACTTTTATTTACAGGCTTCTCTCCCAAATTCCAAATTCTCTTTTCCATCTAGTATCATCCACCTTTCAAGTCACTCAACAAGACCTCCTTTTTCCACCACATATGTCCAAGTCTCCTTGACAGTCATTCTCAGTTCTCCTCCTGTCAATGTTCTGTATATGGAACCGTATACGGAACATCCATGTCTACTTATTTAAAAAAAAAAAACAGTAAGAAAGCTGTATTTTTAAGCAGCCTAAGGAAACTTTTCCCTTCTTACAGGAATGTTAAAATAAGAAAAATCAAGTAAGTGTTTTAATACTAAAAGAAATGGAAAACTACTACTCACTAGCTCAGTTCTTGTGAACTCCCAGGTTCAGACATACCAATCAGTCCAATTCGTCAGACACAGTAATGACTCATTTTTACCACAAATAATCAAAATGACCTGGAGGCATGATCTTAACCACCAATGACTAATTAATCTCCATTATTTTTAAGCTGTACCAACTTCACACTTTGCTGATCATCACTCTTCATCTTAACACCAGTTCTGGCATCAATACAAACCTTTGGGCATCAGAATCATTTACAGGAATTTCCTTACATAACTCCATTATGAGTGGAATAAGTAAGTGTGGTGTAACATAACTTTAGTTCAAGTCAAAATTAGTACCTTCTGGAAAGATACGAATAAAATTGGATATGCTTATGAAAATACAGAATCTGTTCTTAACAGGAGAATTTAACCCATGTTTTATGAGTTTGCTCAATGCATTTTAGTTTCAAGCAATTACTGTAAATTAAGCCCTGAGGCTACAAAAGCAGCCATGGAACCTCACTGCAGCCAAGGAAATCTCACCCTAAAGAAATATCTGTTATGATCAGAACTTAAATACTTTGATAAAACAAGCATAACAAGCTTTCCAAGACAAAATTAGAATGCTACCGTTCTTTCAGATGGAAGGACATTCATTTTAGAACTGACCCAATAGCATAAAAATCTCAAAACTAGAGACCAGTTTGAAAAAATTCAAACTGAAGACTACTTATTAATTTACATTTAAGTACAGTAGTATTCACAAGTTAAGAGAAGCAGAACTTCAAAAATCAAAATCTGAATAGTAAACCTTTCCCATTTAAGGACTCCGATCACAAAATACTTCTCTTCCCTTTCAGATCTGTAATCACAGAATTCATCAAATTTTACCAAATATGATGAAAACATATTTGATCTCTTACTATTATAAGTCTTTCATGGTTTCTAAGTACAGAATTACCTCTGGAGGTGATGGTATATCCTGATATCCCAAATTAAGGAAAAAAACATAGAAGAATTTTAGAAAATAGAAACAAAACTTGTGTTTGGACTTTAAGAATATTCTTATTAATCTACCACACAGAAATCATGGCAAATTTGTCAAAATACGACCTTCCTCTCATTCTGTTAGCAGAGCTTCATTCAGCAAGTAAGTTCAGATACTTGTACCTTTCACACTTTGCTGAACTGAACCCAGCACAACATTGGCAATGGACAATAGTTATGACCAAGTTAAATGTAGTATTTGAGATCATAACATCTTTTTCAGAAGTGAAAAAAGGCAATGAGGTTTCTTAGTCTTCTCTCCAACACAAGCATTGGGTAAGTATCAAGTATTGTTTTGTTGTGTTTCCTTGTAGTTAGCTTACAATATTACTTAATTCTCTGCTTAATGCACAAAGGGCAAGGATGACAGGAATTATTCAAAACTTTATACACTAAAAATAGCTTTCTTTGGGTTTTTTTGGGGGTAGAACAATCAAAAATGTTTTAACAAAACAAGACATTGGTTTGGCAGAGTATTCACAGTCAGTGACTTCGTAGCTCTTTCCTAATCTACAATTCAGCATTAGCTGTCTCTAGGCTCAAAACAGTGAATATGTTTTAGCATTTATAAACTTTATTCTTTACACATCATTGACTACTCAGATAAAAAAAGGAGAAGTTTTATTTCTGTTGAATCTTGCCTGGGGGATATGCCATAAATAGCTGATGCAGATCACTGCTACATCTCATGTTCACTTGCACCCACCCATTGGTGACCATACTCCTTGAAAGTAGGATTTCTGATCCAGAACTAGAATCTGCAGTGAAGATTTTTATTTGGGATGACAGTGTTTTGATAAACTCTTTTTCACAGTCCATTAGCTCAGATGCAGCTTTATGTAAGGTCAATGATCGCTAAAATTATTTAGAGTCTTTTGGGTTTAATACAAATTGTTCAGCAGCTGTTGTGGAAGACTTCTGCAAGAGATGTAGACGTTGTTTGGTTTTTTTTACCTAGGCGATCTCTTACAGCCTATGGCCACTAAAAGGAGATGCAATTATACAGAGGAGCGTACTCCTCCCTCTCCTCCAAAAAAGCCCTGCAAGAATAGCACCTGCTGGTATCATCATTTGTTGGTATCAGTCTCTGATTCTTGTGCAAGCCATGGGCCATCCAGCCTGCAGATGAGGAGTCCAGTATTTGCTCAAAGGAAATGTCACGATGAAGCAGAAAGGAGGTAGAAGTGGCTACTGAAACCCCTTGCTCAAAACCTCACTCAAAATCAAAGATAGATTAACAATTCAAGCAGAAGCTGGTATCCTTAGAATTGGGAAAGCACCAGGAAGTTCAGAAAGCAGAGGCAGACAGCCAACAGGACAGTGCATGCCAGCTCCACTTAAGAACACGGTGTTGCCTAGCACTTCCAAGTTGCTCTTTCTGCTCCCTTCTCACTCCCGCAACCAAAAGACTCAAACAAAACCAAAAGAATCAAACAAAAGTTTATCCTAAAACTTCACTTTTGGTGAAAGAGCATCTCCCATTGGCAGTATCACCATCTCTTCTGTATAAAGGGATTTCATGGAGTCTCACAGAAAGTTTTACCTTTCATACACAAATAAATGCAAGACAGGTCAGGAACTGCACATTCCCAACAGTTAATATATTTTCCTCTGACTTTTAACCTATCTAACTTTGGGAGAATAGATCCTGTGGGAAGTTTGATCATCTTCACATCATTGTCAATACCTTATAACACCCCTAATAAGAACTTCAGTTTTTATAGGCAATAACAGTACAAGACTGCAATCTGTCTCCAACATTTGTCATTGTCCAAATTATAGGAAAGAAAAAGGAACTAACTGAAGAAAATTTTCAATTAAAAAAAAAAAATCTTATCTAGTTATTGCCTCTACCAGGAAGTCAAGGGGAAATGTTTACAACATTTATAAACAATTCCAGCTCCCGAGATAACTAACATGTGATTTCATCTCTCTCCAAATTATTTTCTGATTCACCATTGAAATTTCATTTTTGCCTAAAACCCACTGCAGTTTTCAAAGAAAATAGTCATTCAAGGATGTGGGTCAGCAATCACAATTACTGGTAAGTCAGCAGAGCTGTCAAAAGTATTGAAAAAAAAAAATAACCTAAATAAACAAGTTACCACAGTGACTTTGTGATTAATGGAAACCTGCTAGTTCACGCCTATATGCCCAGGATTTGAGGAATATTTTTGTCCAGGCTTACTGGCAATCCTTTGCTTGCTAACAAAATGATCATTTAAAGCTGATGCTGCACTCTCATCCAGAGTAGTAAAGCCACTGCACTATTCATAGCGCAGAAGCGCTCATTATTTTAAACGCTCTCCTCCTGGAAGCCTTCTGGCACAGGTAGAGGGAAGTTGGTGAAGTTCTGTTTAGATACGGTAGTTCGCACTTCCCAAACATAAATAAAGGTAGCAGAATTGCATCCTGAGGTAGTAGATGGAAGAAGAAAGGGAAAGGTGGAACAGAGTCTACATACCAACAGCAGAACATTTAATATTTCCCCTTATTCTCCCTAACCCACGATCGGGTCATTTAAAGATTTAGAGTATAAGCCCCTGCTTTGTTTTCTATATATATTGCAGAATTGGAGGAAAGTTACCTCATTGACTTGTTTTTTGTCCAAGTGAAAAACTTGACCAGAACTCGTTGAGGCAATTTCTTCATAGACCTTGTAACCAATGTGATCCCTGTCATCACAGTCTCCAGTCAGCACAAATACTACCTGTATTTAAAAAAAAAAAAAACAAACAAAACAAAAAAGAAACACAAACCCACACATTTGTCACATAGTGCAAACTTTAGGAAAAGGTTGCAAAGACAGCATTAAGAGGCATGACAACAGAAGAACTGTATCACTTGGCATAAGTTCATATTACCTCGCATGAAGAGCGGCCATATTGCACTCACTACTGATGGAAAAAGCAATGAAGAACAGGAACAAACAAGAACCACTTTAGAAGTGATACTCCTGTATCAACACTTGCACTTCACAGAACACTTGTTTCAGAACAATATAAAAACATCCACATAACTAGTAAGCTGACCAAGAATATATATACTGGCAGAAGGTTCATTTGCACTATTTAATTCACAACATAGAAGAATTTTACCCTTTAGTATTGAGAAAACAGAGCATTAAATACATAAACCAGCTCAGAATGTAAATCCCCTCTGTACCTGTGACTGTTTCTGTTGAATGAGTTGAAGTACTTCATGAGTAAGTCTATAATCTTTGGATCGTGCATCAGTAAATACATAGATGAAAGAACCAGGAAGAGAAATTTCTAGAGCAATTTTTATTGCCCCGATGCTCATCTCTGGACAGTCTCCACCACCCTGTTCACAATAAGAAGAAAAACAAAACTTTGTTCTTTTTTCTCAGAAAAAAAAATACTCAATAAGTTACTTTCTTTTGGGACAGATACTTTCTCAGCTTCTAATAATTCATCCACTTTTTTTTATCCTAAGGATTGCATGGTTTCTGCAGAGTGCTGTCATAAATTCACACTCACAAGCAACAGCTACAACAATTCCTGAGGGAAAATAAAGTCAAAGGAAGGGTTGCAGTTGACCACAACACCAACCATTTTCAGGGTTACTCTTATCTTTTTTGGGAGCACCATGTTTTGTTTAGCTCCAGCTCACGTGACAGCTCCGTTTCCTATTCCCACAGGCTCCCTTACTGGCTGACAATTTAATTGCTGCAGTAGTATGCAGCAGTTATGGGAGGTCATGGCCATGGACACAGAAGGGAAATGATCTCAGAGAAGCAGTGCGGAGCTCCAGGAGGACCTTTAGATACCAGAACAGCACGAACTTGACCTCGACTTCACTCGGCAGGGCAGGCAGCGCAGGGAGCTCAGCAGAGGGGGCACAGGTGATGCTCTCCCAGTGACCTGTGTTGCTAAGTAGACAGCTGCACAGCTGGAGATTTTGCAGACCATGTGTTTAATCAAAACTTTCTTGTAAATGAAGAGTTTTTAATTCCCAAAATTTATCTAAATCATGTACCTTTGAGAAACAGCTGCAGTTATTTGCATAGAATCACAGAAGGGTTCGGGTTGGAAGGGACTTTAAAAGCCATCCAGTCCAGCCTCCCTGCAAGGAGCAGGGACATCTCCAACCAGATCAGGTTGCTCAGAGCCCCATCCAACCTGGCCTTGAATGTTTCCAGGGATGGGGCATCCACCAACTCTCTGGGCAACTTGGGCCAGTGCTTCACCATCGTCATTGTAAAAATTATTTTCCTAATATCTAGTCAGAATCTACCTCCTTCTATTTTCCAGTATAGATATTTAGAAAACAAAAAGTAAAGACAGTAAAGACTGGAAGGAATTTTGATTTTCCCTATGAAGGAGAAAAGCATAATAGCTGGCATTTTCTGCCTCCTTGAAAATTTACTATTGTTTTCTCTGAATTTCAATCTTTCTGCCAACTTTTAAACTACTCATTCTTCCTAAACTAGCACTACTGGCTTTCAAACAATCTTTTATTACAGGGATTACACCATGTGCCAGTTTCTAAGGGAGAGTCTATCTGGCACTACTGACTCCAGCAAGGTTCTCCACAGGTCAGAAGCATTTTCCTTGATTACAAGACAATAGGATCATATTTTCTTTCAGTAAGGGTAACTCCATTCCAATACTTCTCCTTTCCATCACCTGATCCAGTAGTTATGTGCGGTTCATCCTCACCACGGGAAAGTCCATCAAGGGAGATCTACTGGTGTGCCAGTTCAAAAACCACCACTTGTCTCCTAAGCACAGCTACAGAAGCAATTCACAGAGTTTGCATGAGATAAGTGTCCCTGAGTCAATCTGATGCCTTTGATTCAGTAGGTGCCAAGTAACGCATGGCAGAGAAGGCAGTACCCAAGTAATACCTGATGGGTCTTAGAGTCTTTTTGTACCTAAATTAGTTAAAGCTAATGAAGGGTTTTAATTGGAAACAAGTTCCAGAGCACGTTAAAACAGTTCATAAAGGTGTCTATGAACAAGTGGTACGACTAATTAAAACGTAAAATAAATGTTAGCATTATATATTTTTTCTTGTGTTATTGAACTGAGTCCCCATACAATGATGTAAACTAAGACAAAGTAATTAATCATAATCATAAATTAAGATGACCAGAGAACAGGAAGACAACCGTTTCTGCAGCTAAAATGACAGCGATAGATGGCCTACATCCTGATGAAGCATCATTGTAGCAGAAACATCAACATGAGAGGAAAGTTTAGAGGGAAGAAACAGGGCCTTTGCTAGAACCACATAGAGAACAAACAAGTTACTCACCTGGACATAAAGTTCCCTGAGGTCAAATTGAAATTTATTGGGATCTGTGGTTATTGTCACTGGACCAATTTCTAGAATGAAAAAAAAAAATTGAAAGTATGAGGAAAACACAAAGTTACCAAAAGACAACTTCAACTGAAAAGCTAGCTGTATCAGATGCAGAAATTCTGGTAGTAAGAAGTAAAATAAAAGCCTTTAATCAAAAGGAATAATTGAGAATGATATACCCAGCACTGAAATCTATTATTCCAAATCTAGTAACTCTAATATCATAAGAGTATTAGCAAACTCTAGGTGTCTTAAACATTTACAGGACATAAAGCATTCTGTGTTGCATTTCTTTCACGTTTACTTTTGATGAATCATTTAATTGCTCTTAGTAATCAGAAGGGAAAAAAGAAATCCTCAAAACAAATAGGCCTGCACCAAAAAGTAATGTATTTTTCCAGAAACAGTTGTAAAGGTAAACACAAAGGAGTGGCCTCTCTAAGCAGAATACACATACTGGCTTTACTGAGTTATGTTTAAACAAAAGAAACCAAACAAAACAAAAAAAAACCCACAAAAAAAAACCACAAAAAAAATTGTGCCACATTTCTTCCCTGAAAGCTGGAAAAGCCCGGTGTGAGCCCAGTGCCCAACCTCAGTGTGTCTAGCAGCAGTTTCCAGAAAGAACTGAAGCAGAACCAACTTTATTTGTGGTGTTTGCCATGTCTTTGTATATTGAGAAATGGCAGGACATCAAATTGAGCTAGGCCATGTGAGTAACAGCAGCGCATATTTGAGCATTTCCCAATCACACTAGCTGTACTGCAAGCCTCCCTCTGCCCCTTCTACAACTGCCTTCCTAATTGGTATCAAATGTGATTCCAACCAGCTGTTTTCCTACAGCTATGACTTCCTGACAGTTTACCTTCATCTGTCTTGGCACTCATGCACTGCATTCTTTCCCTGTCCTGAGCCGGCATTCCTGCCCTGTCCTTGTGCCAGTAATGGCATTCATCTAACTCAGCAAGCTGGTTCAGAGTACTTAGCCAAAAATAGATAAGTAAATAAATACACAGACAAAAAAAAGTAAATAGATTTCAGCTAGTTTAGTGCCCCAAAGTACTCAAAGAGATCGGCCGAGTAATAGCATGAGAAAAATGGGGTAGAATGATACAGTAAGGGTGAAAGAAAAGCATGAAACTCCAGTGGTGCCAATTTAATACAGCTATAGCTTACATGGAAGTGCTGCTTCAGCAGACCATACAGCACTATAAAAGTTAATATGTACTTATCTTCCATATAATCTAGACATTTTTTCTTTTTTAGGCAGTCCAAAGTCTTATTTCACTGGAGTTTCAACAACAGCCATCACTAAAGTCTACTACAATCACACACACATTTGCTTGGGCGCTTCTATTTTTGAGTGCCTTTTGCTAAGCATGCATTTTAATTTGTTTGAAAGTCACCCAAGAGATCACACAAAACCTTTCCTAGAGTATTAAACAGTCTCAAGGGGTTTTTTTGTATGGCTTTGATTTGATTTGAGCCATTTATCTGTGACCGCTATTTATTAAAACACTACACTATCATCAAAAAAGCCATTATAAGGAGTCACTGTTCCTCCACATACTTCATCCTGCCATGCTCCCTGCTCCTACCACTCCACCTGGACCATCCTCCGTTAGGTATTCTTGAAAGCATATGCCCATAATAAAACTATCTCCAAATTGTTTTGCTTCAAATCTATGCCCTGCCTCCCATTTTTCTAAAGGATATAATAGAACAGGGTTTATATTTATAGTAAAATCACTAGCTCCATTATTCCCTGTCAGTTGAGGGATTATATTTGTCAATTCTAGAGCAGTAAATCCTTTGGAAAGGCTTTCTTTCCCTATAAAATAAAGGTCTGAAAAGCAACATTACTTCAGCAAAGCTAAAACAGCACATCCAGTTTAGGTCAGATGAGAATTTGGCCTTGTTTCTCCACAGGCACTAAGGGAGAAATCCAGCAGAGCACGGAGGCCAAGCCCAAGCCCAAGCCCTTGCCAGCCTGCCGCAGGATCACACCAAGGCTCTGGCCGCCCTCTGCTGTGAGCTCAGTAAAGAGCAGATCTTTGAAATGGCACCTAAATTAGAGGTTAGAAAGGGACCATCAGGTAGAGAATTACCTGCTGTCAAGACAGAACTGAGAACTTCACAGGAGCCTTACAGATTGCAGGTCTTGCCAGCCAATTCTGCAACCATGACCAGAGTTCATCAGCTTCCCCTGAGGTCAAGCAAGGCCCCAGAAAGGAGTAAATAGGATAATTCACATCTTCAGTGATAATGTATATCCTCTAAGGGACAAACAGGGGCACCAGGAATTACATGGACACTCCCGGTGTAAGACAGCAACCATGACTCCGCATCAGCTCTTATCTGAAGGACATCGGGAATACTTCCAATTGTAAGCAATGATGGTAGTACTTCATGTAAGCCTACAGCTACAGTCAGTTTGCCAACACTAAACTAATTGATTACTAATACAGAAGGTGTCTGGAACAGCAATAGCCATCCCACTCTGGGCTGGTATCACCTCCCCCATCCACATGATCTGATCTTCTCACAGTTGTATGAGGGTTATTCAGTTCTTTTCACACATAGCTTACAAGCCCATCATTCTAGGTCCAAATGGCAACATGACTGATTCTCCCCATCTGAACACTCACACAGCATCTACTGTCTTTCACATACTGTCGTGCCACGAGCTTATGTGACCTGTTTGCCAAGAAAGCCGAAACAGCCTTCACCAAGTTAATTTTCTTTTGTCTTCATTTTGCTACACTCAAAGCGCAATCCAAGCAAGACTGTTTCATCAGTGTTGGTAAACACAGGCCTTCAAAGCATTCAGAACAGATAAAAGTGAGAAGACATTACCAGAAGTGCTTTAAAAGTTTCCTTGGCAGCTAGGAACCATTTCCAAAAAGGACTTCAGTAAAGAGAGGCAAGTCCTCTCACAAAGCACCACAGAAAGTTCTTACAGAAGATTAAATTACTGATATGATAAGAACCTTAAAAACGGTAAAGTCTAAATCAAGTCACAGGCATCAATCTGGACATGGCTCTGTAGAACAAATGCACAGAGGCAGGTCTCAGACTCAGTGCAGCTGAGACACCAACGCTTGTGCAAAGCTAAAGTACAGCACTGTTGCATTATTTAGATCACGAGGCAGAATTGTTCTTAGCACTTTGAAGATGCTAACTGTGAAGCATGAGTTCAGGCAGAGCTTCTGAAGGAACTTAAAGGGTTTAACAGCTTTACAGTAGCACACTGTAGAAGTTCACCTCGTGTAAGAGCTTTCGTCTAAATAATGCTGAAAAGCTTTGTGGCATTAAACTAAGGTAAGACGTCAAAAAAGCACATAGTCAAGTTAAAAAAAAATGCATCATTTGTATACAGAAAATTTTCTCAGAAACTAGATCCTGCAAACATACCATGCAAAGGAGAAGAAAAAACAATTCTTCTTTTTTTAACTTAATTTAACTAACAGAATACGTCCATTCTGGTGCTGAAATATGAATCCATTTTTAGGCACTGATATTGGAATATTTGGGACTAGTTTATTACAGATGTATCCCTGTTACTCATTACTCTAGAGCTGTTCCTGGTCCTCTAGAAGTGATTGTGCGAACCATGAAAAACCCGATATAGACATAGTAACATTTTGTTAGGCAGCAACTGAACTCTCTTGTCTTTAAAGCACAATGTAAGTGTCAGTTCTTTCAAACTGACTTGGTGATCCAAGACTTAGTATTGCACACACACATTAAAATCTTAACATAGGAAAGGAAATATTTTAAAGGAATGGTTGCGCACATTACTGAACAAAGCCTGAACTTCGTAAACTGAAATCACAAAACTCAACATAACCACTATGGTGTTAGAGCTTGTACCTAAGCTATTAAATGAATATGACAACATAAAACTGAGTACCAGTCCATTTGACAGCGATTTCTTTGTTTTTAGTCAAATTTGCCCCACAAAGGAAGTATCACCTCCTTTGTAAAGAAGCAGGGAAGACCCTAGTAACCTGAGAAACTGGCCGTTCTGAAAGGCCCTGATGTTCTTCCATGACTTTCTGCCGCATCTCAAATGGCTGCACATTTGTATACAAGCTGAACAGCAAGCACATTGCTAAAACCACAAATTATCTCATGACACACAATCATACATAATCACTGCTGAGGGTGACTGCAAGTTTAGCACTCCCTTAATCCTGACCGTATAAGACATCTGCGCCAAGTATCTCTTTTGGATAGCTGATTGTTTTAGGAGAATCTGGCAAAGGAATATAGAAGCCATTTACCTACCTCTCATCAACTCAGAACACTGAATTTGTTGTGGAAGAAAAAAGCTCTAATTGATACTTGGTAGGTGAAGGAATTTCCGCAGAGATGCTAAGTCCTGTGGAGCACTTACCTACAGAACTCCTAGTTCAGAGCAATCACATTTCCCTGATGCAAAACTAAAGAACATCCCCAAACTAAAAAAAAAAAAAAAAAAAAAACACCACACAACAAAATCTTGGCATTTTAATAAGAAGTGTCCTTTGAAAAAGGAAATATTTTAGATGATATGATCTGGAACTAGGTAACCCAGTACTTACCTCTTGACATGTACGTATGGATTTCTCCCACATGATGGTGGGAGAAAAAAATAAAATAAAATAAAAGTCACACACTGGGCATGGTTTCATACATTCATCTCATGAGTAATGCCAGTTTTAAGCAGTTCCCTTGCCTTTCTGAGTGTTGATTCCTAGCTATGACAATTTTTACAGTTTTTGAGACCAGAAGTCTAACATAGGTTTCATATATACATACACATCCCTACCCGCCCATGTTTTATTTATCTATATAAAAAAAAATAATTTTGTATATCACATCTGCCTTCCAGTCTTGTTTCCTGTGCACACTCTCAGGCACAAGTCCCACCACAAGTGAAGAGATGATAAAGGATTGAGAATGATCAACTGGGACAGCTAAGATGCCTAAGCCAGGATTGCTGCCAAAAGAAATTGGTGTATAATTATTCCATAGTAGCTGTGCTGAACAGTGCTGAACATTGAGCTTTATGTGATTTAATGCTCTCTTCTCAAGCTTCCTTGAGAATCCAAGTATCCAATTCATTGTAAAGCTCTGCTTATAATTCTTCTGAAGACCTTTAGCTACCTGCCAAAGATTAAGAAAGTCATGATGGAGTTACTGTTAACCAGTCTCCAGCCAGCTGTCTGTCCTAAAGGCATATAAGCAGAAATCTTAGACTTCCTAACAGCAAATTGGATCCTACACATCAGGACTTCGCCCCACTACAGATAACTCATGAGCTGCCATCAGAAACGTTTCACAGTGCTCTCTTGTCCTTTCCAACATCAAAGTAAGATGTTATAGATGCAACTAAATAGAAGAAAAATACTTTTAATTGCCATTTTTATTCTTCAAACAGCTGATATCGTATACAGAATCAGAAGATTTTTTTTTACCATTATGTTTTAACAATTAATGTAATTTAAATCCTGCTCCAGTTTTAACTGATTACAAATTTCTACATTAAGCTACCAAACTCAAGCAGCTGACTGAAAATGTAAACTAGATAAGTATTACTAACCACTACCTAGGTGGAAAAAAAAAAAAAAAAAAAAAGAAAAAAAAACCAACCAACCCACAACCTTAAAGCCCTCTGCTTCATCCTCTGAATTGAAGGAGACCCTCAACTTGCATTAAAGATGACAGAAGCTGTGTGGATGAACACCTTGCTGAATTTTTCCAGGAGCACAAGCACTCTTGAAGATGCTGCCTACAATCACAAGTCCCCAAAGCTAATGCACACTCCACTGGAAAGACCCTCCCAATGGGCTCAGGGAGCACTGGAGTAGGCCAAGACGCTTAACACTAGAACATGTAATAAGCTATTTAAAGTTTCTTCCCAAATGATACTTCCTTGTGATTCAGTTGCTTTTAGCTTTCAGACTCTAAACTGTGTGTAAATCAATTTTTTAAGAGCCCAAGAACTGTAGTGAGCAACTTCCACCAGATTCTTAACCAATACAGGAAAAAAGCCAAACAAACCCAGCAAGCTCACGTTTCCTTAACGCAGTCACTTTTTTTTTTTAAAAATAGCTTTTCAGTCACACGACCTATGACTATTCACTTTAATATGCAAACTTCAACTTAAGATGACAACTGACTGGAAGGAGTTTTTCTTTAGTTGACTATTCAAATAAAAGAACAGAGAGTCAGTCCTGTCAGCTGCCTAACACAGTATTAGTGGAGCATTACTGAAGCTCCATCCCCACAGACAACAGTGACCATCACCCTTGTACATCAAATTCTTCACTAGTCCCCTCACAGCAGCAGCCAAAGCCCAGATGAAACCTGAAGACCAAAAATTTAACAGAAGTTTTAGTAAAAGTGTGCTTTAGTAAGTGGCATGTTTGTATTGATATTTCCCATTGTTATAACATCTATGAGCATGTCTCTTTATTTGAAAAAGGCAAATAACAATGGTTTTAAAAAAAAAAAAAAAAAAAGACAAGACATTAACATTTATTGGAAGATAAAAGCTAGCCTGGAAACCTACAGTGGATAAAATCTAATATTATCTTCTGTCTACTGCAATGAGCACTAAGTTTAGCTTACGGATCTCAGGTGCAGTTGTCTAAAAGTTATTATACAAATGCATTAATAATAAAAATCACATGCTGATTTGCCCAGCATAGTAACAACTAGCCCACTGTTAACTCTGCCATCTAAGAACTGCAGTTATAAGCCACAAGATCTGCAGAGTAATCTCTTCTACCCAGAGACCGTTAAAATAAATCTAGGTTTGCTACAAATTCTCTTAAGTGGGGGATGCACAAAACAGCCTTAGAGCCGCTCGAATCCCTGGCACGTGGCACTACATCACACTCACCATGGAGCCACCAATAGAAAAATCTACTCCCTCAGGCTGGAAATAAGAAAATATAGGTTGATTTTTGTTCTGAGAAAATAAGTCACTTGAACATCCCCCCTGGTTCCACTGGTAGGCCACAAGATTTTGTTTATTGCTGGTGCACAAACAAGAGGCAAAGGTACCAGAAAACTTGACTCCATGTGGTTAAAGTTTAAAGTAATGCCAGTTGCTATTAAATGTCCCAGATGTAAAAAGATTTACACAAAGCAAGTGTTTTTCCCTTTCCAGGGACAAATGAACATACAGAATCCTGGTATCTGCAGGAGACCCACCTTCCTCCTTCCCTTGCCTTGGTTCTTTGAACGGCCCTGGAGGTCTGTTCTCATCAGGGGGCCAGCAGGCGTCATTTCTGAAATTACTTTGGCTGCCTCTAGCCAGCTCTTAATGGATGATTGCTCAAATCACACAGCCACAGCTGGCAACTCAGCCAACAGTCCCAAAGAGAGGCCAAAGGACTGCAAAAGCCATGGAGATGATGTGAGTCTCTTACAGCTAGGTGGTCCCCCACATTCGAGCCTTGAGCCATCCCAGTGAACTAAGCATGCACATGACTGCTGCCCATGCTCTCGGGCATCTCTCCCGAGGAGGATTTTGGTTTTACGCTTGTCAGTCCAGTACTGCCAAGAGTACGGAAGTTCATACTGCTTCTTTTCTTTTCTCACAAGACAAAGCACCACCAGACACAAGGGGTGGGGGGAAAGCATTTGTCCACGCTATACAGCATGCAAGCTTTGACTAATTTACTTCCCTCAGCCTAGAGCGAAGAACAAACACCTGATAAGGACTTGAGCCACAGCTTCCTCACTGCAGAGCATGGGAGCAGCAATCAGTTACTGATGCTGGCCCGCACTCTTCGCTCACCCTGGACATCTGAAAAGGTCATCAGATTACTTTCTGGTTTTGTTGATTTCCCCTTGTTAAATGACAATGTGAACTGAGTAAAATCCAGTTCATAATGCTCTTTAAATTCTTTCTCCAGACTGAACTCCAGTTCAGTCCAGGTCTATTTCTGTCTCCTCTCTTGGGCTGTGTATTTTGGCAATACTCCTTCAACACTTGTAACAGGCGCTGGATAAAGAACTTACACTACAGAATAGGGCAGGAATGAATGTAACGACAAGTTTCACAGGGCTGTTTTGTGATTAATAACCTTAACACATTGAAGTCAAATCAAACACTATTAAAAACTCAATTTTTAATTCAAAATTTATACATGTTATTGCGTGACAAGATGAACTTAATTTACTGCAACATCTAGCAAAGATTCATTTTGAGCTGCTGCCCACATTGCTGGCTGCGCTGCTGCCGGCCAGGAACAGCCGAGCTCCACCATCGGGAGTCTCTTGGCAGTGCAGGTTACCACAAGCTCATCCGTAAGGCTCCTCTTTCATCACTCAACTCTGGTTCCCACCATGTCCCCATATCTATCTCACCATCGGAGGGGTTCACAATCTGACCAGCAAAATAAATAAATAAATAAATAAATAAGCAAGCAAACAAGCTTCTTTTACTTTTCCAGCATAGATGAATCCAATTACAAAGTCTAATTAAAAGCTTCTGCAGCTTGGAAGATTATATTCACAGATTACTGCCTTCAAAGAGAGTTGGAAGACCCTTGGAGAGCACTACCTTATTCAAGCCAAGATCATGAGACATAATCAAAACTGAAAATGCAACTGGTTCTTTCCTGCTGAAACTGCAGCCACATTGCTTTCATGAAGGATATGGAGTTACTAATGCACTCAGCACCCACATCTACATAAAAACAGATCGCGTAAGCAAATATTTACCAGCAGCAACTTGAGCATCTTGAGAGCAGGACAACCCAGTACTGCTCAGTCCATGATGACGATAAATACTCTGCGTTCAGACTACATAGCATTGAGTGATATCCCAAGTCAGGAGTAGGACTTAACTTGCGTAATTACTACCCAGTTTATTAATAAGCCAGGAGTCAATGTTTTCTTGAAGGAGCTATTCTCCTAACAAGCTTTATATATAAGCTCCTAACAGCTACCACAGCACTGATCAGTTGGTGCTTAAAACTGTCAAGAGACCATGGAAACAAGGAACTTCCAGAATAAGTCACCATATTAATCTCTATCTGTTCTTTAAGAAGCTTATATTCTGGTAACGCCTTCACCTGGTAAAAGATGTGATTTTTTAAAAGTCACCGATGGAATACGGTGTATCACATTTAAATGGGTCTGTTGGGGTTTCTTTGACAAGAGGGAGTAAAATGATCTGGGACAAAACAGAACAGCGCAGCTGTCAGATACAAAGCTCATACACAGTGTGATAAGTTTTAGGGTTTTGCCCTCTGAAGGAAGATAAGAGAAACACACACAAAAAAAAAGAAAAAAAGTAAAGATTGACCTAAAATTCCTTCAGATGCCAGGCACAATCCTTGGATAGTTATTTAAATAAACTTGGCTCTGAAAATGATCAGCAAACCACATCATTAGTCCATTAGCCCTAAACAAAGAGAAAAGACAATAAGGAGACTCTAGCCACAGACCTACCTACAGCTGCACATAATTAAAACACAAATAAATACATTTTCCTCAATTTTCATACCAAGCTGCCCATCTCTCAAAAGAATATATGCACACACACAAAAAAATTCTTTTAGACAATTTTAGGAGAATAAAACAAAGCTTCTACAGGATGACACCTTTTGTGTGTGTATGTGTATATACATATGCACGCATGAACATCATCATTTCAATACTATAAAATGCTTTATGATTTATCTAGTTGCCATCCTTTGGGAACAGATATTTCCAAGCATAACAAAAATAAAGTAACCCGAGACCAGCTGCTAGAAAACAAGTCGCATCACATTCAGTACAAAACTCCTGGTATTCTGCATATAAGCTTACAAAAAAAAAATTATTTTTATTATGAAAAATGCATCTGCTTTCTTTTTAAGTCAATGGCAGAGGTTTTTTTTATTTCAATTGGAACAGGCCCCAACTCTCATCCAAATATTACACTATAAAATTAATTGCTAAAGGATTATCAGTGTAAAATCATTAGGAACCCAAACTATTTCCTTTTAGCCATTTTAACTGTAAATTCAAATCCCCATGCATCATTATAAATAAGTGTCCACTTCACAAAACTAATCCCTACACAGCTGACAGAATATGGAATTTTACGGCAGATAACATTGTCTGTAGACACCAATTATTCATTCTGACAGTATCCAGTTGTGAATATTATCCCCAGGGTTCTAACAATGCTTCGATTTTGCCTCAAATACTGCTGTGAATGAAGAAGTGTCAATTAATTTACTAAGTTAAATCATCTACTGAAAGATGTTACAAGAAGGTCAGTTACTGGTGTACCACGTTAAAGTGAACTTTCAGGTCCTTTAAAAAAAAAAATCTATTGTTAACATTAACAGTTTATTTTCTGTTTCTATTTAACAGACACTTTTCTTACTCCTGGTGAGGCTCTGTTTGATAGGTTGGATCATAGAATCTTTCAAGGTCCCTTCCAGCCTGGGCTGTTGTGGGATTCTGTTGCACAAGAAAGTGATGGGAAAAAGCTGCAGAAAGCATGACTGCAAACTTGCTTATCTGACAGAGCCAATCTGGACAGAAGGGGATGCTGAAACATTGTCATTCTACTTTTTAAAAAACGTGGTTTGGATTTAAATGTCAATTTAAAATAAAGATATAGCAACTTTTTCATGGCCAGATAAGCCTCTCAAAACCTTCATTAGAGCACTGTTTACTTTGGTAACTGGCAAGTCAGCTGGAAGCAGCTCTCTCCCATCCCTTAAGTTTTGCCAGTATCATTTGTAATTGTGTAATTTTCCAAAAGGCACCAACAAAAACATTTTTAAGAGCAAAAATCATTCAGTAAGGGATAAACTTATTGCAGAACTACAGGGAACCAAGCCTGAGAAACTCAAATGGCCACCACAACCCCAAGGAGAGGAGAAAGGAATCACGCGGCCAGGCTGAGGAGTTTCTCCACGGCTGCCAGAATACCTTGGTGGTGACAACAGTCTTGTGTCTCGTGGTCTTATGTTCTGTGGTCCAAACCAGTGAAAATGCCTTGTAATGTGGCTTCTGGTTCTTCCCAGCTCTCACCCTGAAACAGCAGCGCACAAAGGCCTCCGTGGTAGCAGCGCAGGCTGCACGGCGGAGGGCCAGCCAGGCAGTCAGCTCTCCTAACTGGCAGACTGCAGTCCCCGTAAGTTCAGCTGCTGGGAGTCATTTAACAACCGCAAGGGACATAACAAAACGTTCCTCTCCCCTCTCCGTAGCATGGCACTTACTTCATCCTTTTAATCTGGGGAAAGAATCAAAAACCAGAACTTGTCCCTACAGTAGTCACGCAATTAATCTCTGAGAATATTTGTGAAATAAATCCTGCTGCACTGAAGTCTCCAATTCCGACTGTGCTGCTAAGGACTTGACTGCAAGCTAGACATGTTTACTTATGACTTTGGAAAGAGAATCTGCAAATTCACAGACCTTATGCAAGCTCCATGGTACATAAGCAATCCTCCAATTCACGTCTAAGCATCATTTCTGCTGACAATCATGTGGTGTATAAAACACCAGCAAAACACCTTATAACAACATAATTTAAAAAAATCAACTGAGAAAAGACCAGAAGAGAAGCAAAGCTGGAATAGAGTTGTGTCCTCATTCAGAAGACACCAATTTCAGCTTGCTTCTCCAGCTGTGAAACCGCAACTCTGGAGTCTCATCATCAACAGCTCAGCCACGCACACAGAGCAAATTGCAGATGGAACTGGAGGCAGTAGCCAGCAGGCCATCTCAGTGTGAGCTAGCTCCACTCAGGAGTCAGCATCCTAAAAGTTCATCGGTCACTTTCTTCCTCATCCTTCAGACTGTACCTAAAATCCCTTGGGCATGAGAAGTTTTTAAAGTAGATTTAGTACCTGCCCTACCAAGTTGAAGGACATTGCTGGTGTCTCCACAGAAAAGGTAAAAACAAGAATTTCATAGATTGTATGGATTAAAGCTGAACAGACTATCAATGTTTTGCACTCCACGGGAAAAAAAAAAAATAGACTTTCAGATTTTACCTGTTACCCCTTCCCAACCTCTGAGCAGGCAAAGCACGAGCCTTTGCTAACCACTAGCAGTACTACGGTGCAATGTCTTCATTCCCTGTGTACCCAGATATCCAGTCGAGGAGGCTGCTAAACGTGCAGGCTTGGCTCAGGATAAACTGAGAATCAAGCCACCAGAAGTGTTTTAGAAGAAACTAATTTCAAGGCCACAAAGCACAGCTCACAGAAATAACACAGGTACAGCTCGGTTACAGGGCCTTGGCCTGCAGGAGTACCAGATGCCATCTGTAAAGCCCCAGAAGTGGCACTTGTTTCCTTTTCACTGGCAGCTCACTTACAAACACACTGCCTTTTTGCCAACTCTTCCACGCAAGCAGTAACTCTAGGCAGCTGATTACAGCCAGATTCACGAGAGCTTAACTGAGTAGCTTCTAATCCATCCAGATTTACCCATGCTTATCTACACACCACCGCTCAGCGCAATTGTGACACCGCGGTTAGCAGCGTCAGCAGGAGCAGAATCACGTTCTGTGCAGACTTCTGTCAGCCCTTTGCAGGGGATTATTGCCCTGGCAATGACTGAAGGGAACATATTATTACGTATCCAAATGTGTGGTGGGATGCCCAAATAGAACAGGAGGTTAATGGCTATAGGAAAGCTGTTTCATGGCTTTGGAAGAAGAAAAATGAAAAATCACGAGAATATTTCTGCTCCTGATGCAGGTTTGAGTGTTCAGTAGTTTTTAGGAAGCTGTGGAAGAAGGGGAAACCTTAAATACTATCTGTGGATTATAAAATTTCACTGAGTTTTACTAGTGTAAAAATGCAAGCACGCTCCAAACTAATTCAAAAAGCAGATGTGAGGAGAGAAGGAGGAAGAAAAGACATGAGAACATTAACTTTTTTACCCTAAACAAAACAGTCTTTTTCATTTCACATGAGGATAACTTAAATCGGTTAAACAGGAATACATTATGCAGAAACCTTATTTTCTGTTTGCTCATCTTTTAAATTTTTTTCCAAATAATACCACTATTTATGTTTAGACAGAAACTAGCTTAGACTAACTCAATTTGCCGTGATCCCTACATTTCCCAATTCAACCTTCTGCCTGGCCTAATCCAACAACACTGGGATGTCCTCAGCTGACCACTGCAAAAACATGGAACTCTCACATTGAAATAAAATAATCAATCACTAAATTATTGAATTTTTAAAGTGGAAGCATTACTACTATTATGGCTTTCAATAAACTGTTCAGCCTTTTTATACAACACAGAGTACAAAGCTTTCCTCTCTGGAAAATTTGTTTCTGTGGCCGTGAAGCCATCAAGCTCCAAAAATCAATGCCACAACCTGACTTGTACTGTTTGTGTAGGTTGATCAAAAGCATATTTCCTTTCAGACACAATGCAGACCCTTAATAAAAAAAAAAAAAAAAAAAAAAAAAAAAAAAAAAA
>JAAGAY010145996.1:0-26502 GCA_011801015.1 Ardeotis arabs
ATGAATAGTTTTCCCAAGTCGAGTCTGGTTTTGCCCGTGACGGTAACTTTAAGGATTTCTCCCTGTCCTTATCTCAAACCTCGAGCCGTTTTTCTTCTATTATCTCCCCCTGATCTCTCGGAGGGTGAGGGGAGTGAGAGAGAGACTGCGTAGTCTGGTCCCGATCCGGGCTGAACTACGACACAGAGTTAAGCAGCAACCTGCAAGACAGCTCAGGCCCTCCACATGGACACTTTTCGCTATGCCAGCAAGCAGTACCTAGTATCTTCTGCCTGCTGTCATTTGTATTCCAAAATTAATCCTCTAACCAATGAGGAAATGAAGTTGGAGAGCAAGATTCAAAGTTCTAGGTTGCTTCCAACAAGACAGTTTGGATTAATCAGCATACATGTTTAAAACATACTATAATGACTGGCAGCGTCAAAGCAAAGCTGAAAAATACGCTGGATTAAGCAGGCAGATTCATAGCATCAGGCAAAGCAGAGGAAATGACCACATCACTGAATGCATACATGTCCACTTGACACTTTAACTCTGACTCAAAGAGATGCGTATGCTTGTGTCCAAATTTGCATCTGATTGACTTTGTTCTTACAGATACTCCTGAGTGTTTTGCTGTATTTCAGGGTGACACAAGAAACAGATACGCAGTGCCAAAGCAAGCGCAAACCACATCAACGCACATGCAAAAGACCAAAGGCTTTGCACTTACTGTGTGAAGTATGATTATTACCAGAAGTTGAGTGCACATGCAAAAAGATTGCTAGTGCCCTTGGTGTGGTTTGCCAGTGTGTCGCTTGCCAATCAACACCACACACTGCAGTTTTAATTCTGGAGCCCTTAAAATCAATCATTGCTCACATCACAAACATGTGCTACAGCTGCATATGTTAAGTGCTTCACTGTCAGATTTCCTTATCTCAGATTTGTTCCCCTTTGGACATAATTTGTAAGTTTGTTTTATTTTATGAACTGTTTTAGTTCCTTGAGTCTGTTCTCATTCACATTAGCAGACCAGTCAGAGCAGAGACTAGCAACTGGGTTCCGGTCTTCCCTCTGCCACTGAATTTCCAACAATCATTGGGCAAGCTATTGAATCTCTGGGTCTATTGAGGCTTAAAGGCCCTTTACACTCTTCTGCCAAAACTGGGGTGACAGGAAGTAGATGTGACTTGAGTTTGCTGTAAGACTTCTTCAAAAAGCCAGGATCATATAAAGAAAGAAGTAGGTTCCTGCTCCACAGTAGCTCTGATATATTATTGGGTTCTGTGAACTGATCTTCCTGAACAGCACTGTTGATGACTTTTACATTTGGAACAATAATTAAGCATTGCAGAAAACAAGCTGATATATCAGAGGACTTTCCACATTCCACCTTTTGGAAGTCACTTCTCTGCAGGGAAGCCTGGGATCATGCCTATCATCTCCCACTGGCCAGCATCTGAAAATAGATGCCTGTCTGTTTACTCCCATCAGCCAGAGGAGGTATTCCTCCAAAGCTGGTGGGGCTATATCTGGATGAAACTAGTGTAAGAAGAGTAGGGGAGCACAGCCCACTGATTGTGGAGTTGTTTTACCCAGTTGAGGAAGGGAAGAGGCTCCCTTTCTTTTCACAATGATCTGGAAACTTGGTAAGTTTCAGCTGACCTTTCCATTCTCTGTTAAGTGTCACCATCTTTCCTCCTCTCCAAGAGACATAGAAAGTGAAATACCATTTTTCCGTGCTTGTTTCAATAGCTTGCCTTTTCTCTCCCTTTCTTTCACCTATAGCTTTTCTCAATCCTCTCCACACCTTTTTGTCTATTACCTTATAAAAATCTTTCTCTTGCCTCACTAGTCATTGCTTTTCCCACTACAGTCTTGTCATTCGGGACAACAGGAGGACTGCCTTTCATGCAGCTTCTTCCAGTAGTGTTTTAACATCAAGTTCCCAGGCAGAGGATTCTAGGAGAACAAGAAGGTGGGAGAGCTTGGAAGGTAGGAAAAGAAACCTAAATTACATCACATGAGTACAATGAAACAGACAGAACAATATGGCAAATTTGGTCAATAGTCTCTACATCATACAGACACTGACAGGAGTGTGCATGTGTCTGTGTGACCAAATACCATTTGCCCATGTAACATGCACAGGTGTGCCCAATGTGCATTTGTGAGCTGAAGCATGAGCTGAGGAATCCTCACCTGAAAATAAGTTCTTTCTAGAATAGTCTTAAGTCTACTCATTTCAGACCTTGAGAAAACACAATCTACTAAAATGGAGTAATCTAAAAGCAAAGTAATCCACTGGAATTTATGCAACAAGGATTTAAAGAGGTGTCTTAGGTGTAGAAAGACTTTGGATAGTTTAAATAAAATAACCCGATTCTAAAATGGGATGAGTCAAGCGCACACGAACAATTGCAGCTCACATGAGGTTTGACAGCCTGACAGCACATGAAATTACAAGATTTTAGCAACTAAAGGAGCATAAACATTCTAAATATTAAAAATCAGTTATGTTTTTAGGGACTTATCTTGGTTATTAGTTCTAATCTGCAAAGCTTATTTGAAAACAGCTGAAGATAACAATCACTTTGTGTGGGCTAATAGCCAAGAGTCCTCAGTTGTTTAACATAACTGACAGGCAACTTTTGCATGTCATCCTGGCACCGGGAATTATCACAACACTAAAATGATGATGGCAGAAAGGAACAGAGCACACGCACAAGGCATGTGTCTGCAGATATATGTGCAATCACATATATCCACAGGCAGCAAGAGGAACAACCATTCCCCAGTTTGTGCAAGGTCTTTCAGCTCCTTCGGCCCCCTTCACTCACCACAGCAGTACTAACAGTCTCTGTTACACTTCAGGGTGCCAAGCCCTGTAAAGGGTAACATTTAAGAGACAGCAGTTGCTCCCATGGCTGCAAACTTTGTTTTCTCAATACTGATCTCCGATAACACTGAGATCCCATCGTCCTCTCCTCAGCAAATTGCTATCTGATCATGTGTCTGACAGCATTCCATGGGCAGTTCCAATTCTTTCCAGATCAGAGTTCTAGCTTTTCATGGCAGAAGGCAACCTGATACTCTGGCCTAGCTCCAGCTTACACAGGACTGTCAGCCAAGGGGAAGGCCTCAGTGATGGGACATTTTTTGTCAGCACCTGTCTCAACACACTCTGTTACAGAAGAAATGGAAAAAATCTACAGTCACTTCACCAAAACCAGCTCCTTAATCACATCTCCTCCTCAGCAGCTGTTTCATCATGCACAGCATTTTACAATGTAGCTTATTATTAGCCATTATTTTCCACAGCACTCAGCTTACCAAGTCTCAAGGCCAGAGGTAACAGCAGTGGAAATTCCAAGACCAGAGCAGAGGTGAGCAAAAGGAAGAAGTAACAGCGAGTCTTGCGGGGCTCTGGTGTGCTGTGAGAGTGACCAAGGCTGAGTGTCTCACAAGCGAATGCCTGAGAGAGAGGATGAAAACTTGCTACTATAGTAATTTACCTTTGGATTTTGCATTTGAAAGGAGCAGGGTCGCTCAACTCTATGGGAAGGGACAGTTCTGTGGTTAGCATCTCAACATCCCATCAGACTAGGACACTGCTGCATGCTGCTGTGGCTGGGGAGCTCCCCTTGTGGAGTTGCCAAAAGACAAGTAAAACTCCAGCTAAAATGGCCAGTACTTTGTTCCCGAATCAGCTAATTGCAGTCTGCTTTTGTCTTCATTCAAACACCTTTGCCAAGCATCCGGAGATTTTCAGGAATGTCAAGAGCCCAGTAGCATGCTGTTCTTGCTCGTGCCTCAAGTGTAATCTACTGCTAGGTGCCCCACTATCTCACTCCGCATTCCCCAAACACTTCATAAACTACTCCAGCTTCCATTATGGAATTCTTCCGGGCTCTTTGACCATTTATCAGGGCTTGATAGCGACTTTCCTGTCTGATAATGCTGGCAGATGAGCTCTTCAAGCATCCTTCACAAAGCCTCCAACACATTCCTGTGTACCACATAAAATTCCCACTGTTTGGCTAGCGGCCTGACCAGTATGTCAGCTTGTCTCTTTTCCCAACTCAGGTTCCCTTTTTCCTGAATGCTCTGCTTTTCTGGCTTGTTATCCTTCCTAGCTTGCTACAATCTGTCCCTCTCTTGTTCTACAGCAAACCAATTTCATTATACCTCCTTTTGGAAGGAGACTGCAAGTGTTAAAACATGCTCATAGCCTATGGCAAACCTGTACACATTTGATACAGTTCCAAAGAGAGAGTGATCAGCTATCTTCCTTCAATAATTTTAGCCGTTGGCTGCTGTGGCATTTTGTGTGTGACATATGTGACATGGTTAATGTTCATTAAATCACTGACTATACCAGCAATTGGCGATACAGTCAGACATTTACCAAGGGCAGCCGTGTAATGGTTACAATATGATTTCCAAAAGACTGGGAAAGACTTCTACCAAAGACAAAACCCAGACCTTTCATACTCACATTAAACATAATAGAAGGAATGATCTTAAGTTCCTAATCAAGATCAATATGCATATGCTACTGCTGGTAATTTAAAAGATAACAGGGCAAATTCCAGTCTCAGTTATAATACTAGGGTAAATGTGGAGTTATTCTATCAATTCCTGCAGTTACTTGAGATTTACAGTTGTGTCTCTAACATCAGAATGCAGGCCTTGGTCTTGATTTTGAAGATTGCACATATTAAGTACTAGATTTATTAGAATGTTTTCCCAGCCAACTTCTGCTGACAGCAATGGCAGTTAGGTATCTTTTGTTTGGGGTGGTTTTTTTTGGTTGGGTTTTTGTGGTTGGTGGGTTTTTTTTAATATCTGACCATAAGTTAAACCAGAGCCCCAACACTCTGTCATTAGAAAGGACAGGGAAACTGAGTGGGTGAGGAGAATATTCGCAGGGGCATGCTATAAGTACATAAGAAGCAATGTTAACAGGGAAACTAAAAATAAATGGAGGCTACAGATGAATCATGATCTAACTGCTGTGACCTCAATGGAGTCGCATTTTGTTTGCACTAAGCCATTGCCTCCAACTCTGGCTTCATATGTGATCCTTCATAAACAGCTAAACATGCTCCAATGCACTAGTTCTGTTCTCACTTTATTGCTGTTCAGGTACTTCTAAGCTAAAAAGGAAGCTATGTCAGCTGCTTATACATTTGCAGTCACAGAACTAATAAGGACTGTGCAGGGAGACTACATTTCAGCTATAGCAAACCACTATAATAATAAGGATACCAAAGCAACATCTAGACATAGAAACTTTGGCACAGAAAACATGTAAAACCTTATGGCAGGTTGTAAAGTTAAAGGCCACTTCAGTATATTTCCAGAAACCAGCTGTTCAAACAATAAAAAGGAGGCAGTGGTGAGATATCATCTCAAGGTGATTATCCTCTCAAATTCTTACACTGTGTTACCAGTGAAGTAAAACAATGCTAAAGACTTCTGATGAGACACCTGTCTATTTAATGCAAGCCCGCTATGAGAACAAGCCCGAGTTTCCTGTTACTTAAGGCAGTACAAATGCACTGATATTACACTAGCATTCCTTGTTTGACCTCTCATGTCCAACAATTATGTCCCGACCCTTCACAAAGTTCTGCTTCTCCAACATTGAACTCCATTCCTCTGCTTAGCTGCATTGTTTAAATACAGACAAAATAAAGGACTGACTCCCACTGATGATAGTGGTATTTGGATGAATTGTAAGACTTTGACTTTAGTGTAGTTCAAGCATACATAAAGAAGAGAAAGCTAATCTCTAGCCAGCTACTCCGAGATGGTCTGAAGTTACTAAAACTATTTACATTCAGTGCAGAGTCGCTCCCCCAGGCATCTGTAGTATAACATGATATAGCATGTGGATGGTATAAGGACACAGGCAACTCAGCTTCCACATCAGTGCTTTGGTTACAGTACCATAAATCCTGGACACTTCACAGATTATGATTTGTAACATGGAGAGGCAGTCTGTGTCCAGATGGCCTTTATCCAGCTATTGGGAATGCTGGCTGGTTAACTGACAGATCAAACTAAGCAGGAAGTAATTTCAGGGGGCAGCGGGAGGGTGCATTTGTATAGACAGAAGGAGAACATACCATGGCCACCTCATACCCCTCACTGTGCCTTCAATTACCTGGCTGGGCCCATACAGAGTTTGGTCCTCCAGGATGGCTGACATTCAAAAGCTGAGGCTTGTGTGACACTAAATGCTGATTTATCTGGGAGTGCACAGAATTCAACATCGAAAAACGGAAGCAACTAGAAACCGTCTCTTCCTCAGGCAACTATTTGAATAACAGTTCCCATGCTTTTACCAACTATTTGAACAGCTTATCTGAGCATTTCACACTAGAGAGTAATCACATTTTGCCTAAGCATAATGGTTCCTCCCACAGGTCCTCAAGGTGGTTTACACTCACGACCTTCAGCACTGTCACAAGCCTTGCATGGGAGTAAAAAAAAAAAAAAATCCCCAAACAATTCTATTAAAAAAAGGATTGTTATAATCTCACATGGGCCAATAAATGAGTAACAAAGGAAGGTGTTCTTTATGTAGGCTTACAAAAACATTCACAAAAAGAGGCAGAGAAAAGCATTCTCTTCTCACTTGTGTTTTGCAACCAACTGTTGCTAAGCATTTCTTAGGCACTACAAAAGTGCTAGTGCCAGCAACTGAAAGGCTAGTCTAGAAGCACTGGACAGGCTAGAGAAAATACGGGGACCTGTCATATGCTTCTGGTTTTAAACTTTCCCATGAGCATCAACATCAAATCTTTCAAGAAATCCCCACCCTGCCATCCCCCATTATGTATTTAGAAAGGTGGGGTTTTCTTCCATGATCTGCAGGATTGTGGAACTGGCAGTTCCTTTACCTGTATCTTGTACAGCCTGGTACAGCTTGGGAGCTTTGCTCCAAATTAGCATTGCAAGTAATATCCAAAAGAGTTGAGATGCAGAACAGAATAGGAGGCATTTGACAACTGTTGTCCTGAAACCAGTGGAACATAAAATGCCTTTTTCCAGCCCTGCTACTATGTTTCTAATGAGCTCCTTACAGCACAGACCAGTATTGGGCTGCCCACACCAACAGCAGGCAGTCTGTGTGGTGGTCAGCAGTATGCCTTTTATATGGGAGCCTGCAAGCAGAGATAAGCTCACTCTTCTGTTAGAAGCAAAGTGGAAGCTAGGTGAATGTGATTAACCAGTAGTACTTTGTACCAGTAGTCAGAGCCTGAAACCTACCCTCCCTCAGGGTATATGCAGAGTAAACTAGGTGCTCCTTTGAAATACCTGGAGCTATCTTTACAGATGTGCTAAGATTCAGAAAGCTCGCAAGCAGATAAAGAGTCTGGCTCGCACGACTAAGAAACACACAACTTGTTCTGAAGGTTTTTAGCACTCAACAGAAATAGCACTTGGGAAAGGTCAGCAACTCATCTTTCTGGACCAAATAACAATAACAGGGCCAGCAAGGTTGTTCTGTGATGACATGCACAGTGAATTATGTCTTGCAAGGGCTGTGTGACAGCAGGAGCAAATAAAATGCAGTAATGCGAGATGCAGCTTGGACATTGCGCTCTTTATGGCAAAGGGATATTATTTTCACCAAATACAAACAGCCAAGAAGGGGAGGAGGGGGAACGGAGTGGTGGGGGGAAGCGGGAAATGGACGGACAATGCTCTGTCTTTAAAAAGCAGCAAGCTTTGTAATAAGATGCCCACTGCAGACTCAACCACAGTATTGCTGTGCATGCATTTGACAGTGATCAGTGAGAAACACTGAGATCAGAAGGCCAGCGATTAGAAGGGTTCACTTTGAATGGATGTACCTAAGTGAAGAGATTCTGGTAAACAAGTAATTAACCCAGTCTCAACCTCCACTTCTGAGCTGCCTAGCACCTCATTGCAGTGCTGAAATGAATGGCTGAAGGTCCCAAGATGAAGATGTTGCAGAATAAATTGGTAGGTTTGATTCTTGTTCTGACTCTGCTGTGGGTTTGGTGCATGACCTTGGTCAAGTCATTCAAACTCCTATCAAATGTGTTGTTCCTGCTCATCCACTGCCTCCTCTTTTCCCTGCTAGAGGTCACTGTCCCTTCAAATCTGCACCTATGCTGCATCACTAGCAATTGAGGTTACCTTTAACACTTTCAGAGGAATCCTGCCAAAACCAAATTGACTCTGAAACATATTCCCAGAATTCTAGATCTGCTCCATCCATGTCCGCTGAAAGGAACCAGTACCTAATGTTCCCTACGTCAATGGAAAAAACAAAATCTATTAACACCATGGATGAATGACTTTTCAAGTTGCAAGGTACTGCCTTGAGCAGATAGCTGAATAAGATGCTCTCTAAACATTTAAATCCAGAGAACCCATGAGAAACCTGAATGCAGAAGGAGGTAGCTTCAGTAACAGAATAAGATAAAGAGAAAGCCAAAGGCCTGTGAATTATAGTCACACAGCACCTACAAAGGCATTTAAGATGGCTCGATTTGGGGTAAATCTAGGTATTCTGAATGGCTCTCTGGAGGAACCTCTCACTCCATCAACAAGACAGAGAGACCTAGGGAGACAGACTTTTGAATGATGCACCCAAGACTAAAATATGAATGCTGCAACTTAAGGCTACATCTAGAGGAACATGCAAAGCCTGGGAAGGTAGATACTGACTGCATCCACACCCACTGCGTGTGCACATGCCAAAAAGCTCCTCAACCTAGTCAAAATATAATTGCATATTAAATATTTTTCAAGATGCATATCGTACTCACTGTCTTTTGTTATTGTAATCTAGAGGGATCAGATGGAACACTATGCAGCTCAACTTTCAAATGCATGCCCTGACCCACACACAAATTTTGGAAGCAACTCCTGCTTTCCCCACAGATCAACTGACCTCTGTCTCTCTTCAGCACTCCCAACTCACATGTTCAAAGCCATCATTAATTTTAATCTCCCAGTCCACTCCAGAGGCTCTATAGCACTTAGAGTTTGTCACATCTGAGGCACTACATTTTCTGAGTACTGTGAATCACCAGTCAAGATGATTGGTATACTGTTTTCTTGCTTTGAAAACTGGCTTTCTTACAGGCTGATTTAAATCTATGAAATGAGCTTTTGATCACACTCCAGAAACTGAGACCACCACTCGGCTCTTCTCCTGCCCTTTCACGAACAAGTTGCATTCTTTTGAATATGTCTCCCCTAGCCTAGAGCTGTAGAAAAAGAAAAAACACACCAAAATAAACAACCTCAAATAGAATAAAATCATAGAATACTTAGGGTTTAAAGGTCATCTAGTCCAAACCCCCTGCAAGGAACAGGACGTCTCCAACTAGAACAGGCTGCTTAGAGCCTCATCCAACCTAGCCTTGAATGTTTCCAGGGACAAGGCATCCACCACCTCTCTGGGCAACCTATTCCAATGTTCCACCAACCTCATTGTAAAAAAAAATTTTCCTAATGTCTAATGTGAATCTACCTCCCTCTATTTTAAAACCATTACTCCTCATCCTATCGCAGCAGGCTCTGCTGAAGAGTTTCTCCCCGTCTTTCCTGTAGTTCTTCTTTAGGTACTGGAAGACTGCTCTAAGGTGTCCCCAGAGCCTTCTCTTCTCCAGGCTGAACAGCCTCAACTCTCTCAGCCTGTCCTCGTAGGAGAATGAAATCTAGAATCTTCCCAATAAAAAGTCCAGAGCCAAAGCATTCTACCAAAGCAGAACTTCCATGGCACACTTCTCCCTCAGGGAAGGTGACAAGTTCAAAAAGGAAGAGTGACAGATGTTAGCCACCTGACTTGGTGTATGCAAATGCCTGAGAGCATAGCATTTGAGAGTAAGACATGCATATCTGTAGCATCTTGAGATGACAAAGTGATCAGAGTAAAGCAGAGAAGTAAAATCTGCAATTTGAGCTACAATCAACCAGCTAAATACAAGAATTGCAACTGCACTTCCTGGTTTAAAAAAAAATAAGAAAAAAGGCCGGGGGGGGGGGGGGAGAGAGAAGCCATTTCTCAGGAGAGCAACCACAATTAACAGTTTGGATTTCAGCCTTTGGTGGGTGAGATTTTAACCCTAGGATATCAGGCCTTTATAATGCTGTGTAACAGGAGTAGGGGGCGTGTCTCACATAGTGAATAGCTGAATGAGAAGGAAGATGAACTCTAGGAACTAGATATTTAAAACATCAGAGTACAGACAGTCAGGCTGTGATATTTCCTTAAGGAAAATATTCCCCTTGAGAAAACTCACCGCTTAAGTTTCTTTAAGGAGCTTGTAACAGAAGCAGCATCCCATGGACTACAGTGGCACATACCTTTTAGGTGTCATGGGTGCAGGACTGCTCCCAGTCTACTAAGGCTCTGCCTCGGTGCTGGATATCACTGAAAGGAGAGACAAGTAAAGTCTCATGACCCAGATAAAAAAAAAAACAGAAAAAAAAAACCTTGTAGAAATGTTCAACAGAACACCGAGTACCATCCTGTATTCTAGACAGTAGAGGCAAAATGCAGACATCTGGCCACCTCCCTTGAGCAGCTCTGCAGCAGCCAACAAACTGTTAGAAACAAAGTCCACATCTTGGGAAGGAGAGAATTAAAGTTCAAATCAAGTGATCTTCCATGCCCTCCTCCTCCCCTACTCCTTATCTTGTATAGAAGACTACAACCTAAGAGTCAGAAATCTGTAAATTACACCTAGGTGAGCAATGCAAATTATTTATTTCCAACAGTACCTACTGACCCAAATGGGAATGTAATCAGAGTAACAATGAAAACGCAAGCCAACATCAAAAATGCAAGCTAAACTCTGGAGGAAGCAGTGATTAATCTGGTATCATGCTCCTCTCTGGCATCACCCCCTGTTCAATCTGCAGGGCATTTGAGAGGTTTGTGTCAACAGAGGCACCATCATTTGGACAAAAAAGCGTGGACCTTGCACTGGCACTTTTTGGACACTGTCACTACTTCTATTTTGGCCCATCTAGCATTTGAGAATGACTCTCTTCTGACATTCTAAAATTTCCAGTATTGCCTTCCATTGTACACAGTATTCTCAGACCTGGTCCTGATTTATTATCTAGGGGCTGTTAAAACTTGTTAAACATCTCTGCATTCTGTCTCAGGGAGCTGTCTCAGTGAGCAGCAGGAATATTCCTCCCTTATCGAGTCTTCCAGAGCATTAGGGGAAAATATATACCTTGTAAGTATTCCTGTTCCACATTATTTACTGCATTCTTACAAATTTGCTACCACACAAAAGGCATTCTGAAGGCTCTTAGAAGTGGCCTCTGTGCTGCTTAAACGTATCAGGCATGACTATGAAAGTGAAAGTAATGCCTATAAGTCTCACTCACTAGATTTTAAAACCAGATGGGACAATCAGATAATCTCATTGGCGTTCCCAGCCATGCTCTGCGGCCCACTGGTAGTCAGAAGGGTGCAGGTAAGTGATTCACAGCAGGCCCATGAAATGTTAGCATCATATACCATTCTCATTCCAAATTTAAAGGGAACAGTGGCTGGCCGTTTGCAAGAATGTACATTCACTCGTGACCCAAAACATCTGTGAATGGCTGTTCCAGGCTGACCTCCCACATAACACAAGCTATGGCATTTATCCAGTCAGTGAAGAAATTCAATAAAGAATCAGGACTCCATCGTACTTGAGGCAGTATAGAGAGTGCCAAGTCTGTCCTAGTCCTCAAGAGCATTCTGATTGTGTAAGGTGAGAGCTGACAGGTGGCAAGCGTAGCAGCCAGGGAACGAGGGTTTTAAATTTCAGAATCTGCAAACTGGAAATAAAAGTTACCTGACTCAGTGTTGGCGGGACAATGAGAAAGCCACAGGTTAAATGACTTCTAAAAGGTCTGCGCTTCATCAGAACAACTGCAAGAAGTTAAGTGGCTGAGATACATGGGTTAATGCAACCAAATACTTTATCAGTAGAGACCTGTGAAAATCAGAGGCTGTGATAAGAGTTCTTAACTTGAAGACTGACTGGGCTACATAGCATTTCAGGCTGCAAAGGATTTCTCCGCATCTTGTTACCAAAACTCAGCAAACCACATTAGTAAGTTGCTCAAGAAGAAGACTTGCCTACAACTACTCTGCAGTCTTCAGGGAGAAGGTGGCACCTTCCTTCACTTTACTGCTTGGGGTAACTCCACAAGTGCAGGTTTCCATTTGTGACAGTCACAACTTGATCAAAATGGGGTCCCTGCTGGGTTATGTGCCCCTGTACAGTGACAGCCTGTCCCCTGAGTATGCCACAGAGGCAGGCAAAGTCTAGGAGAAAGAGGAGTTTTATTTTCCTGAAAGCATGAGGGACTTCACTTGACCCAAGGCCTCAAAGAAGAGGCAATAAAAAAGGCCTGGAGTACAAAGGCTGCTGTTACCACCTGTGACTCCATTCCTTAGACTTAACTTCTCTCCCACTGTTCTCAGCACTGACTCAGCTGAGTACAACATTGTGGATGCCAAAAAGAGGGTAATAAATCCTGCAGCTGAGGGGAGGAAAGGCTACTCTGCCCTTGTCAGCTCATGTTTCCGTGCAGCTTTTGCAGGCTTCTCCCATAGAGAACTGAGAGCCAGTGAGGCCAAAGTGTTTGGCAAGAAAGTTGTTAAAAGACCAGGAAACTCTGCTCAGCTTTCATTCAGTACTTGCAGTTGTACTTTTATGGCCTGCAGGCAGTTCCTTTTCCCATGTATTTTGTTGGTTGGGAAGAAGAGTTGAGAAGATGACAAAATTGACAATTGGGGGTTAAATAACTTGGTCAGGGGAAATGCAGTGCTGAGTTGCATGCTGGAAGGGCTGCTTTCTAATTTTGTGCCACAATGCAGATGGACAGATGGAAAACTAATCCCGAGAGACTAGTGCAATGTGCATTCATTTGCTTGCAACTTTCCCTGCTAAGCATGATACTAGAGGTTCAGCAGGAGTGAAAAGCGAGTTGTGGAATTACCGCTTATCAATCAAATTACAAAAGGGTGAGGTGGGGGCGGGGAGGATTAAAAAACCCCAAACTCTCCTCCTGTCTCTGCCAGGCAGACTCATTAATGGGATCTCTATAAGAGGCTGAACTAACAAGTGATGTAATTAATCCTCTGCACTTAATCAGCAAACCTGCAGCACTGACATGCATGGAGACGGAACTAAGGGAAGAACAGCAGCATTGACAGCCACAATGACAAAAGGATAAACTCGCCAGCTGTCATGAGCTGACTTCCTACAACCCAAGTAACTGTCACTGAATCTTCTCTAGACATGGCACATGCTCCACAGATTGCCTTGTCAGTCACACTGTGTTTCTGAGGGTAGGCTCAGCCTTTGACCATGCCACAGTTTTCCTAAGAAAGGCAACAACTGTCTCCAAATGAAGATTATTAACAGTCAAGAAGCCCTGCCTCCTCTCCAGAGAGGAGACTAAGTGAATGTGCAACACAGAAAAGCCTCGTTGGGAAAGATCCCTTGCCCGTGCAACAAAGTCGAGCAGGCATGTCTCATGTGAATCAAGATGGAGCAAGCTACAGTGAAACAGCTCTTGGAAAAGCTGGGTTTGACAGCCCTATCATGGCTGTCCCATACCAAGAAAGGCCAGTGACACTTAGACAGCAAGCAAGAGTCTGCAAAACCTTTCCAGTGTCCAAGAGACAGTGCAAAGTAAATACTACTGAACCTAGATTCCATCGACTCTGTCCTCAGTCAATACACAGCACAGAGGGAAGTCAAGCAGGATATGTGTCAGGCTGCGAGGATCTGAATGAGCAGTAATTCCTTCAGCAGCAGCTCCTAAGGCCACTTGCACACCAGCACCACCTCCTTTTGCTCACTTCTGTCCCTTTGGAGCAAAAGTTACCATAGCCACAGCAGCTGTGTGGGGTTGCTAGCTAGAGCACATCGAGAGTTACTTGTTTTTAAAAGAAAAATCTCCTCCCCAAGTGTTTTATTTTACAACTCAGTCACATTACACACTCCCATAGAACTACAGACAGGACATTAATGCCTCCCAAGGTGGATCAGAGCCTTTTAATTTAGATCTAGCACCCACAAAATAACTGTAACCATTACCTAGGATACAAGCCAAAGAAAGAAGCTGAGGAATGCAGCTAAAACGATACTGTGTGACTCTGGCCTCAAACTCATGCAGCCATTGTGACTTCATCACATCTTCTGAATCTCTCAAAATAGCTCTCTGAAACCCCGACAGCATGAGTAAAACTCTCCTAAGACCATAAATCTGCAAAGTGGTTGCTTGTCATATTCTCTCTCCCTTACTTTGGATGCAGGAGCAGAGAAGTGGTGGATATTCTGTTACACTTTGCAAATACATACAAACGGAGCCAGGGTACTGGCATTTTGCCTGCAGGCCAGAGCCAGCTATGGCCAAGTGCTAACTTAGCTTTGACAAAGGCTGGCTCAGCCACGCTGGGCAAATCACTTCTCTCTTTCTGGCCTCAGGGTGAAATATGCAGGCAGGCTTGCTCAGGCAGTGAAGCTAGCATAAGCAGTTCCTTCCCCCCATCCCATCCACCTTTCTCTTTACAGGGAGCTGCTACAATGGTCTGAGCAGTCACAGTATAAACTAGATAATGGAGTAATCCTCAGTACGGAGAGGGGTTTTGTTAGTTGAAAGAAAACAAGCTAGAAATTATGGTACCACAGCACAGCCTCACTGACACTCAAGTTACCAAACCAAGGAGGCACTGAATGAATTGCAGGGCAAGGACAAGCACAAGCAGGGGAAGGCAGGAACTTTCCCACCAGAGAAAATGGATCTGTCACATCCTAAGAGAAACGGGAGCTGAACACCACTCTTGGATTATCCATCAGCACCCTGAGACATTCCTGGTGTGTCTGGCACCAAGGGCTGAGGCCTTTGGTGGCGGGGGTGGGAGTTGGAATGTTCATAGGGATAGGTGACTTTCTGTCAGGCCCACTGAACCCCACTGTACAGATTAGGGGTGTTTTGATGTGTACCAAGGCCTTCCATTTGTCATGCAAGGTGTGACAAAGTTTTCTGTTTAGCTTCCTTTTCTGTCTCAGACTTTTCCAGGTACTTTTTTTGTGTGCTTCAGGGTTTCAGATTTCATTTTGGCATGCCACTAGGCCATTCTCTTGCTTTTCTGTGCTCCCAGAATCATGCATTTGTGTGCCAGCCCCTAGTGTTTCTCCTTTTTCCTTTTGTTGCACTGCAAAATTCTCCATTTGTTCTCTTGTCCTCCTAATGCTATTTCTCCTTGCACAATCCAGGCCTCTAGCTTTCAGCATGCCATTTTCAGGAGCTGAGGCACAACTCAGCTGCTTTGGCAGACCCAGCCGACCCTAATGGGGCTAATGGTGATGGCTCACCCGTTTCCAGTGGATGGCAGCTCCCGCACCATGGGCCTGGCAGACTAGACTGCAGCTGCGGGTGGATTGGTAGGAGTGCGTTGACCCTGGAGGACAGTCGTGCGTGAGGGACCTGCCGAGCATGTTCGGAGCAGAGCTACAGCTGCAACCGTGAAGTTGGTGGCGGTTTTGTGCTCAGGCAGCGAGTCCCACCCATCCCACGGGGGCAGACGGGAACATCCGGGGCAACTTGACAGTAACGGCGGGGCTCCCGGCACGCAACGGCCAAGGAGAGAACCAGCCTAGAGTCATAAGGGAAGCCGCAATACCGAGGCCGAGGCCGGGCGGTGCGCGGCGCTGGCGAGGGGCGGGAGTCCTGGAGGGACCCCTCGGAAGCGAGGCGAGGCTGTTGGAGCGTCGGGGCTGCGCCAGAGCGGGGAGCTTACAGGGGAGTCATAGTAGCTTTAGGGCAGTTGGACGCGGACCGGGACCAGGTCGGGGCCGTGCCGAAGCTGGAAGTTGGGGGGGGATTGTTGGGGAGGGTCACAGGGGGAGAGGAAGGTGTAAAGCAGCTCGCTGCTGTTCTGGAAGCTCTGCGCTCTAAAGCGGCTTCTGGCTCTGGACAGGAGAAAGACCTGTCTCTAGCGCTGCACCTTCCACAGCAGTACGGACCGCAGCTTGTCGGGAGATGTAGTCCTCCAGCGCTTGACTTCCGGTCGGCCATGTTGTTCCGCGCGGTATGCCGGGAGATGACGTTTTCTGGCACTCGGCTTCCGGCCGGCTGCGTTCCGCCTGCAGCGCGGCGGGTCGTCCAGCCGCCTTTCGCCCGCCCGGTCCCCCAGGACCCCTTCTGCATCTCTTATTCTGTGCTAGGCGTTTCTCATCCCTTTTAGATAACACTAAACCTCCAATAACCTCAAATACTCTTAACAGCTTAAAATAAAGGTTTGTATTTGCTAGAGCGAAAAAAAAAAAAAGCTTAAATTACCTACCTGTTTATATCATTGCTGCAGTATATGCAGTCTTTCATAGTATCAGGCTGTTTCCCTCTTCTGTGCTTTGCGTACTCAGCCCTAAGACAGAGCAAACAGCTTACCTCTGCCCAGCTGGCTGCCTTTATGCCTGTTGCCGGTGCTGCCCCCCTCCCCAGGAGGGGTGGGTGGGCTCAGCGGTATATCATCCTTAGGTCGCGCCCCAGGCTCCTCATTCTGCTTCTGGCTTCTAGGGAGGCTGGCGTCCTTCTTGCTGGTGGTCTTTGACCTAGTCAAGATATCTAGGGAGGCATGTTTTCAAGCTTATGGAAGTGAGGGATCCTATTTGAGGTAAGAGCAACAGGATGTGTAAAGGCTAAGCTGTGGGTGTAGCACAAAGTGTGTTTATGGGATGCATTGTTTTCTCGGGTCAATAACTGAATAAGAGGTATTTGGGGTGGAAGCTGCTACAGTTTTTTGGGTTTTTTTTTTTTGGTTTTTTTTTTTACAGGTGTCAGTGATATATTTTTTTTTTAACTTCAGAGGTTACTGTAGAAGGAATGTTGCTTTCTTACTGAATCTGTTTTCATCCTAATGAAAACAGGGATCATAATCATCATCTTCTGTAGGATTTATGGCAAGAGGATGTAGAGGGGGTCAGCACAGGTATGGTCTCTACACTTGCATCCAAAGTTTCTTTGTATGCTATGGAAGTGGTGAATGTACAAAGCATTGCCTTTATCAGGGCACAGGATGGCTAAGTGTCTTTCCAGATTGTGTGCAACATGCATTTTTGTCCCTTGAGCCTTTGGTAACTGCTCCCTTTTTTAGGTAGGAGCTATGTCAAGTTAATCTAATACATACACATGCAGAGGAACCTGGACTGTGTACGAGAAGAGAAGAAACAACTCTGAAAATCAGCTTCCAAAGAGCATATGGCATAGCGGCTTTAGGGGCACGGATAGATGAAAGGTGCTGTTGGGCAGGAGTATTTGTCCCTGACAGTCCAAGAAGAGTTAAAGGGCTTCTTAAATTTTGTTATTGAGGGGTGACTGAGAAAGGAAGGTGAGTTCATCAGCATCTTTAGGCTGGTTTTGCACTCTGATTTGAGCCAGGGTGAGGTGCCTTTGGTTCTCTTCATACCACAGTTGAAGGGAGAGAGGATAAAGTTACAAGACATGCAGAGTAAGGCTCTTTGCTGTTGATGTTGCTATCAACACAGTTGGATAGTGTCTGCATTGCGCCCCTCAGAAAGTGTCCAGGTGGGAGGCTATGTAGCATGGGTTTTGTCAACAACTGGGTCCATGTGGATGACCAGTGGTCTACAGTTAAGTGGGAATGAAGGGAAGAGAGGGTAGTCTGAGGTTAGTTTAATGGGGAGATAGGGTGGCTTAGGTGCAAGTATTGGAAATATTATGGGAATGCTAGGTTGGAGAAATCTCATGTGCCAAAGAAGTAGAATAGACCCCACAAAGTGGGTTAGTGAGCAAACTGTATGCCTTGTTGATTTAGTCTGTCATATATGTTATTATATACAATCCAGAACTCTGTCTCCCTTCCCTTTTCTACCATAGCCCTTCTTGACTTTCTTATGTCTGCGTCATTGTCATCCATCCAAATCTCACAGGCGTTGCATCTTTCAGGCATCCAATGAGCATGTGTTTTCATCATGGTTTTCTATGGCATTTATTGGAGTATCCATCTTATTCATGCCCGTAAAGGTGTCAGACTAGGGTTGTGGGTTGTCTTGTGGGTGGGATTTTTTTTGTAGCCCCCTGGCATCCCAGTTGGATGTGTTTTCCATCACTGTCAGGTGTGCTTTGCTCTGGTTTCAGCCATGGCAGTTTTGTTTCCATGTAATCATTTTCTGCTCACTGATTTAGCAACCGTCGTTGTAACTATAGTCTTTCTCTCAGGACCCCTTCCCCTTGGGGCCACCTCCCCCGCTCCCTGTTCTCTCAGGGCCCCAGCCTCCAGAACTCAGATCTGTGCTCCTCTGTGCCTTTTACTTACTTAACTGCCTGACTTAATTTTTGAATCTGTCCCTTCACTGTCCATCCTAAGGTCATGGTAGGCATTAACTAGGCACTTATTTCTAGTGCAGGTTTGTGTCACCGTCTTCCCTGGAATTTATTGTAGATGATGATACGTTTTATTTGTGCTCATAAGACTCTCCAAACACTGGTCTTTCCTTTATCACAGTCCCTGGGCGTGCAAGCTTTTTCTGTTATTCCACTTTTACCTTTTTCCTTAAGTGTCAAATGAGGTTTGCTCTAGTATTAGTCATGGCAGTTATGTTCTTACTATGTTTTTAGCACCAGTTTCTGTAATTGTAAGGTGTACCTTTTGGATCTTTGAGTCACTGTGCCACACTATTGTGTTTTTTTTTTCCATCGACTGATGCTGTAATTGCCTAAGGGGCTTTGTAAGTAATCAGACTCAAGGGTCTCGAGCCACATTTGTGGCAGACCTCTTGTCCTCGCAGCTTCATCCGTTGGGCAGTCTCTGTTGCTGCATAGTACAATATCCTGTCTTTTTGAGCTTCCTGGGTTTTTCATAGTTTCTGGGCTTTGGTTAGAATTCTTTGTGGGACTTATTTTGTAATCAATACAGGTAAAGTCAGGTCGTCTTTTGACATTCAGGTCCCTTTAGCTATCTTCCTCCCCGCCCCAAGATATCCTGACCAGCATTTTCCCACGATGGGAGCGGCAGAGGGGAACGGAGCGCTGGGGCATCTGGGAAGGTAGTGTTTGGCCTCCTCCAGTCTTTGTAGGGCTGACCCTGAGGAAGACCTGAGTGTGTGGGTTGATTGGGTGAGTATATATGATGTGAGCACACTAATCCCTTTCAGAGTGTGTAAAAAGGTAAGGTTTATGTTCTGTTTGGTGTAATGTTGTTCCATTTTGTGCACTTGTTGAAGCTGGCTTCCTCCCGCATAAAACAAATCTATTTGACTGGTTTTGGGACAAAGTGGGGTACACACATGTTTTTAGATTATATCTTGTTTGCTAGATGTTTTCAACTAATTTTACCTGATTTTCCTAGCGACTTGTGAAGGGGTTTAGGGCACCCTGATGGCAGGTGCAGTCACCAAAAGGCAAAGCAGGATCATAGCGGTGTTTTCCACTTACAGGAATGGGCTCAGTCGTCTCCTACGCAAACTTTTGTAATGTAGTGATTGGGATGGCAGCTTTCTTTAGATTTGTTGAAGAACAAGAGGATGATGGAGCAGGTTATCAGAGAATAGTCATTTTCATTTTCACTTCCTTTGGCAGTACAAGCACCTAAGGGCCACCCTGCATTCAAGGAACAGCACAAGGATATTGGTGTCAACTATCAGCAGAGGAAGGAAGCTTCTTTGGAGGCCAAGGTGATGGAGCAGAGTCTGTATTTGTTCTGTTTGATTTTTCACCACAGGGGATCCGGGTCACAGCGGGAGGGGGATGCCTGCACATGCAAACATGGCCCTGGATAGGGGAGCTGTCTATTAAGTTCAAGGCTGCAAGGCATATCATGGACACCACTGGACAGGCATTAAAACCTGATGTCCAGGTCAGACTGACTTGGCAGATCCATCCTGCTATCTGAAGTGATGTATACTTGTGTACAGAGTTTTTAATAGCTTGGTCCACATCACCTTTGGCTTTTCCTCATTGAGCTTGTGTCTAGGCAAGAAGTGGCTCTCATCAAGCATTTGGGTCTGAGGGGTCTCCATTAGATTTTTGGTGGGAGTCTCCATTAGGTTTTGTGACCATCAACTACTTTGTGGCATCTGTTTGCACTCAGGTCTCCTATAACTCCTGTGCAGTTGTGGCCGAAGACTTTTTAGCAGTGTTATCCAATAATATCAATCTGTATGCAGGCAGCTTCTGGCAGCCCAGTCTCATGTCACATTTATGTTGGCACTCGTTTTCGAGCATGCTGACTACCAGGGGATTTCATAGAATCATAGAATGGTTAGAGTTGGAAGGGACCTTCAAAGGTCATCTAGTCCAACCCCACTGCAAGGAGCAGGGACATCCCCGACTAGATCAGGTTGCTCAGAGCCTCATCCAGCCTGGCCTTGAATGTTTCCAGCGATGGGGCATCCACCACCTCTCTGGGCAACCTTGCTGCTGGGCAACAATTTTCCTTGCTGCAGTTAATGGAGTCATTTAGGAGTTGTTTATCCATATGGGAAAAGTCTGTCATTATGCCAGCCACAGATGCTAGCTACCCATACCTGTTTTGGCATTTTTCAGGGCTGAGTGTTTTCAGCTCTGTCTGTCTCACCTCGTATTTGAGACGTGTCAGTAACTGTCATTTTTGTGTGTTGAGTGGTTTGACTTATTCTTGCAATTTCAGTATAGGTCTAGGCTAAGCAGGATGGATGAGTGGGGTGCAACAATGAAGGTAAGTGGACGGCACCATGTTGGGGAGAGGTTGGTAGCTTGGGTTTTGTGCTTTTGGGGTCTCTGTTTTGCCTGAGTATGTAAGGCAGTCAATGAAATTTGTTAGTCTTTTTTGCACAGCGGACTCCCTTCATCAGAAAGCAGTATATAACATCTGTGTGCCTCTGCATTTTCATGAGGTGAGCCTGGCCTCAAAGGTTCTGGTTTCTGGGACACTGGAGATGGACCGACTGTATGAACAAGTGCCTGGTATGGGTGGAAAGAGTGAGTCTGAGGTTTGGCTATCCAGGTGGGGAAAGAAGAGGGAAAGGCGTATACTTCTCTTGGTTTCTACTGTTTCTCTTGGACTTTCTGATGTAACTGTCTCAGCATGGTGGATTGGAGTGCAAAGTGCAGGTCGACAAGGTTAGTAGAGCAGTCAGAACAGGGATGGTTTCCTGTTTGTTAGAGTGTTTGTCAGGATCTAGGTGACTTGTTTTATTTTGTTGCTGCAGATGCAGAGCAGGGAGTTGGACGCTGAAGGGAAATGGCAAGCAGAGCGCATTAAGGAAGTCAGTCAGCTTGCAACAACAGAGGGAATAGTTCTGTTTTCAGTGCCTGTATGACCAGTTAATGCTCCTTTGAAGGTGCAAAACAACTCATGAAACCACATGTGAAGTGAGGTGTCTGCCCCTGAGTGTTGGGCAAGGTGCAACACCAAAACAGTGGTAGGCATTTTTGAGCTGTCGTGTTGTTTGCAAGCAGGCAACTGCTTCCAGGCACAATGGTCACTTTGCCTCTCTGGTTTTCTAGGTACCACGAGAGATGCTGGCCACAACTTCTGGTGGTAGACTAATATTGGAGTGAGTGAGCAGAATGCTACAGTGCTTCTGGAGAGGCCGTAGTTGCAGAAGAGGTCAGCTTTGACTGGTGTGCAACTGACTAGCACACCATTTGCAGATGGCAAAAAGGAACTAGGTGATTGCAGCAACGTCCTTGTTAGCCTGATCAGTCTTCATTGAGCATGGATTCTGGCACCCAGCCCTCTCAAAGCTAAGTTGAAGGGTCCATGCTATCTTTGTGCACGGTGATAGGGAGGGGTTTTAAACTCAGTATAGCAGAGAGGGTGGTTCTGAATAGGACACATCTGGGCAGAGAAGAGTTTGTGTTCCTTTGTGCAAAATGCAAACATTTGCTGGTCAGAGTAGTTCTAGCTCATGTAAGTAGTGTTGTGTTCTTTGTGTAGTATGTTTTGTGTCCTATGCAATACCTTACTCAGGTCTTGATGTTTCCATTGTTCTTTGTGCCTAGCAGGCACATCAGCAGCAATATGAAGGGTCTCGCATGCCTTGACTCATCAGCATAATGCTAATGGAGCTCTTTCTTTTTGGTTATGTTAATGCATGGATCTGTCTTGCATGTCCTGCCTCTGAGAAGTTTACAAAAAGTCATCTTTTTTTTTATTTTTTTTTGTTTTTTTGTGGTGGTGTTCCAGGCAGTATCAGCATCTCCACTCTTGAGCCATCCATTTTCATGGAGCCCTTTTCTGGGACTTTTGCCTTGTGTCTTTATGTTCTTAGGTCTTAGACAGGCTTCTGGTGCATCTGTTGTCCCAGCTAGGGCCATATCTCTTTTTGTCACAGGCCACGGCGTTTGGCTTTTCCAAGGCAGCTGGAGATTCTTCCTTGCAGCCCCATAAGTCTTCTTACCTGACAGCATCTCTAACTGAGGAGTCATTCTAGCCAAGAATTTTCTCACATTTTTGGGTTATGTTGTTCGTCTTGTTTGTGCAGTGTTGGTCTGTGGATGTGTGTGTCTGGGTTGGAGCTGCTTTGCCTAGGGGCAGGCATAGCAATGGTAGAGTTAGGGGAAGAATAGCCATGACAGTCTATGGTTAATATGTTGATATGCCTAGACTTTGTAGGCAAAGGCTATACAGTCCATCTCAGAGCAAGTAGTTATCTGCAGCTGGCAAGGAAGCAGAGGGGATGACCAGAGCCAATTGTGAGAGGCTACTCAAGTGGTAGTTGAGCAGATTGAAACTCAAAGGTGTTAGGGCTTGTATCTGTGGGGCTTAATACTTTGGCTTGTTTTTTTAGTGGCAGGCTGTTTTTGGAATCTAGATGGTATTCTTAAATGGGAACAAGGTCTCTGGAATTGTTAAGCTATCACACAGCATCCATGTTTCTCACCACAAAGTTTCTCACTCCCCCTCCCCCTCCCTGGTGGGATGGGGGAGAGAAATTGGGAAGAAAGGAAAACTCATGGGTTGAGATAAAGACAGTTTACTAAAATAGCAAAGGAAAACTACAATAATAACAGAATATAAGGATATTAATATATACAAAATCAACAATGCATGATTTCTCACCACCCGGTGTGTGAATGACCGATACAGCCCGTCACAAGCAGCAATCATGGAAAGAAAACCGAGCAGCAAGCAAAGGAGCGAAAGTGAGCCAGCAAGGTAGAGGGAACAATGCCAGCAAGCAAGAGAGATGAGAAGGTGGAATATGGATGCAAAGGATGCCCCCTCCCATGGGCAACCCCCACTTATATACTGAGCATGATATTTATGGCATGGAATACTCTCTTTGGCCAGTTTGGGTCAATTATTCTATCTGTCTCTCTCCCAGGCTTCCTGCAAAGACTTTAAGGAGACTTGGAAAGCCAGACAGTGTCCTTGGTCTCATTACCAACTTGTATCATCAGAGCGTTTTTATCAACATTCTTCACTTACAAAATCCAAAACACACCGGCTCCTGAGATGAAAATTAACTCCATCCCTGCCGAAACCAGGACATACTAGAAAACCTTTCTGAGACACTAGCATCTGTATTAAAAGCAAAGAAGAGACATGGACAAAACAGGGCAAATTGGTGTTGCTTACGCGTGTTTTTCCAGGCTTTCCCAAGAAGCGTTAGCAGCCTTGTCACTAGTGACAACCGTGAGTCCTGATGGTGGTTTTGGTGAGTTACTGCTTCAATGATGCCCCTTTTCCTTAACCTAGAGTGTGTAACTTTTGGCTACAGTTGGAAAGAGACTTTCCAGAATGGAAATCTTTCTCATTCAGAGAAGTTGCATTTTGAGAACTTTCCATCTGAGTGGATCTTCAGAGCTGATGTACTTGACAGTAGAAGTCATCAGCAACAAGACTTTACCCTCTCTCTTTTTTCTTTTTTTTTAAAGAAAAACAAAACAAAACAAAAATCCTAGTCAATTTCCTTCCAAACACCCAAGCACAGCACAGTCTACCAAAAAGTTGATGGCAGCGCAGGTTTTTGGGTTCTCGGTTGTAACTGTTGAGATACCATAAAAACGTGTTCCTCTGCATGCTTCAGTGCAGCCAAAGGCACTGGCAAATCTGCCGGTCTTTTTTGGTGGCCTTATGTATTGCAGCACTGGGGATTTTTTTGTGTTTAAAGTAAAATCATATGGAGGATCTCTTATCTCACTCTTTAAAAAAATCATAAATAAAACTGAAAGTTAAAATTGTATAACTTACAAACAGACTTGCATTGTTTAAACTGTAACTGCCAGATAGCTCCAGCATACAATTTATTAGGTATGTTTAAGCAGTTAGGTATTTGTTCTAAGTGTTTGAAAAGAGAGGCAATTGAATGTTATGGGCTATTTGGCCCGATATTTTGATGGAGTGCTCTGAAGTACTTTATTTCTGTCTTGCTTTCAATGGTGCGTTTCCCTGGCAGCTCAAGAGTGGCTCTCTTGGGCAGTGCAGCTGGCCAGATGCCCCTCCCAATTATGTAACACACAAAAACCCTAGTCAGATGATAACTGTCTATTTTGGATAATGGAATGGTATCAATTCACAGCTGCTCAAGTTAAATTAATGCAAAAGGAAAATCACATACTTTTGTAGTTAAAGCATTTTAATTGGATTTATAGAAACACATGCACACCTTTTTAGCGTAAAGTGAATGACTGAGATTTGTTCTTTATTTTTTCTTTTTCTCTTTAGAGTTTTACACTTCACTTTCAGCTTTATTGACCAAGCAAGCAAGATGTGCAGCAGCAGTGCGAGGGCTGTGACGGTGGATCTGCAAGCGTAGATTCTGCTGACGGTACACCCTTGTCCTGCAGCCTGGCAGGCTTCTCTCCCTGCAGCGGTGCTGTGGGGAAAGGAGGAGACATTTCCCAGCACCAGCAAGAGTGTTTACTTTTATGCTAAGAATGTGTTCAAAATTGTATCAGTTAGTCTTAATCCTGATTTTAAATGTTGAAATGGAGGGCGAGGCCCAGCCCTGTGTCCGGAGGCTCCCGACTGTCTCCAGCGAGTGCCCTGCAGGTGCAGCAGCAAGAGCTGGCTGCCAGGGAGAGCCTGGGGCCAACAGGGGCTGGGGGACGGTTGGTGCCCTGGGGAGCCCGTCCTGGCATGGGGGCGGAGGGGGAAGGTGGCGGAGCAGAGGCCAAAAGCGGGTACTGCAGCTCGGGAGTGGCGCATAGGGCGGCGCCCGTATGACACCGGGCTCGGTGCTGCCGCCCGGTGGCCAAAAGCGGGTACTGCAGCTCGGGAGTGGCGCATGCGCTTTGCTTGCTCTGCCCGTATCCTGGCAACCAAGATGCCCCAGCGCGCATGTACGGGTGCTGGGCCGCCGCCGCACATGCGCATTGCTCTGCCCTTCTCCTGGCAGGCACAGTGGCCCGAGTGCGCATGCCTGGGTGTGGGTACCCCAGAGCGCATGCGCGAGAGACAGCCCCAAAAACCGCATGGGCATTGCTTTGACCTTCTGGTGAGGTGTGTTCAGGAGCACGTTCTGCCCACGAAAAAGTGATTTGTATATTACGGACAAGAAAAAAAAAACAACAAAAAAAACCACACCCCCACTCAATTTGGGGGCACAGCCGCCGGACCACGCAGGCGCGAGTGCCGGCAGCCCGCCGCGCATGCGCGGTTGCTCTGCCCTTCTGGCAGCTTCAGGCGCCCGACTGCGCAGGCGCGAGTGCCGGCAGCACGGGCTCAGAGGAGCGGCGTCGGGGCCGGCTGCTGGGTGCCGTCCCGCTCCGGGCCGTGGGGCAGCTGGAGCCGCGCCGGGGCAGGTGAGGGGCTGCGGGCGCGGTGGGTGTCGGGTCGGGGATCCCCTGGTTGGGGCCTCCGCGGGCGGGGCCGGGCTGGGCTCTGCCCTCCCCGGGGGAAGCGGCCCCGGGCCGAGCGCTGCCCCGGGGTCCTTGGGGGGTTTTGGGGCCGAGCCCGTGTCCGGCCGGGGGGAAGCAGGGGCAGCCCCATCCCGTCTCCGGTTGCCCCTCGCGGGGGCCGGGCAGCCTCTGCCGCTCTCGGCCGGGTCGGGCAGCGGCGGCCCGGGGGCTCCTGCGGCGGCGGGCGGGTCCCGGTGCCCGCCCGCCCGGACGGGGAAGGGCCCGGGCTGCCGCCGCCGGGGGTTCTTGGAAGGGGGGGCCGGGCCTCGCTCAGCTGGGAGAGGGGGTGGCTGGGCACGGCTCCCCGCGGGGTTCCCTCGGCCTGGGGGGTTTGGGCTGCAGTGCTGATGGTGCCGGAGAAATAAAGCCCGAAATGGCAGTGTTAAAGCGATGCCCTGCCCGGCGTGCGGCTGGGCCTTCCCCAGTTGTCGGGTGCTCCCCAGAATTGCGCGTGAGGCCCTGGGGGTCAGGGCTGTGGGGCGGCTGCGCTCCCCCCGCCCCTCAGCGTCGCACGTGGGGGCTGCAGAGGAGGTCAGAGAGCGGGCAGGGTGAGCTGGTTTGGGGTCCAGCATGGAGACAGAGTTTTCTGTTCCTAGGGCTCGAAAACAGGTTCGTGTGGCTGATTTTGGAACTCAGAAACAGCGCAGTTCTCGA